>MU223093.1:1231707-1254860 GCA_018584345.1 Thuja plicata | reverse complement strand
CAATTCCTCTTATCTTCCTCTCCTCCCATCTATTTATTCTTCCTTCCAACTTGCAATCATCTTATCTTCCTCTTCCATTCTATCTATCTTCTAATCCAATCCATTCCTCTTCCATTCTATCTATTTTGTAATCCAATCCATTCCTCTCCCATTCTATCTTCTGATCCAATCTATTTCTCTTCCATTTCTATCTATCTTATCTTCCTTCCTATCTCGTTCAATTAATTCATCTTTCTTCCATCCTAATTCAATCCATCATACCCTCCAATATCATTTTGTCCATTCATTCCTCTTATACTCTAATCCCTTCCTCTTCTATCTAATTCCTCTTATCTTCCAATCCCATTCCATCTAATTCCTCTTCTTATAAAATCGCATTCCCGCACAACTGAGCTTACCCCATCAACACTGAGCTTTATTATAGACACAATGACCACAAATATTTCCAACAAATCAGTAGAAATATTGACTTTCTTGTGCTCATTCTATTCACAATCAATTGCCAGCGAATTCTCATTTTTTTTTATCAATTAATCCTTTGCCCATCCGAATGCATCCTTCCAGTGTCGGCTATTCTATCAAACATCATATAAAAAAATTTCATGGCAAGAACTTATGGACTGAATGATCACTTGGTCAAGATTCCCTTTTGTTGATTTTATCTTGTGTTTCACTATGTCCTTATCACGACATCCTCAATCTTTTATATCCTGGTTTGTTATGGTGAGTATATGGTGAAATACGTGTCATTTGTGGTATGATCTTCTTGTCATAGCTTGTTAATGCATTTAGGTTTTGATATTCGGTTATGACTATGTATGCCTCACTAGGGGCAAGATTCATGCATCTCAAATCCCTCAAAAGATCTGGATGTACTATGTCTCCTCATGACTAACATTTCATAAGATACATCATACTTGATATCTTGCATTCTTGTTCCTAACAGCCTATTTGTCTGAGATTCTAGTCCACACAAAGGAACCATGTCACTTGTGTTTTCTAGCACATGGTGCATAACTCCTTTTGCAATATCAAAGTAGGGTGTGCTCTCCAACATTAACATGGTATCAATCCCACTATCATCATGTAGTTAGTCTTTGCATTGTAGTTAGGTCATATTACATTATGATTTTTCTCTTGGCAAGGTTTCTGTTTATTCCCCCATCCCTAGTGGGGCATCATGTCCCCGATATAACCTAGGTCTACCCTNCCCCAAGGACGTGTCTTGTGACACCACCTAATTTCCCCCTTTTTCTCTTCTTCCTCTCTTCTATCTTTTTTCCAGAAAATTCCATAAAATTTATTTTTTTCTGTTATTTTCTTGAGGGGGCATCATCTCATCTCCCACCATAATTAATTTTCTCTCTGAGGCATCTTATTTTCTTTTCTTTGATGCGACGCTACTTTTGATGCCGCATCAAAGAGGGGCAAAATGTAGACATCCAAAATCGTTCTTATATTAATTTAATTAATATTCTCATAACATTATAGTTAATTTTAATTAATTATATTTGTTATATTCTTCTATCTATTTAATTAATTAATTAAATTAAATATGATTCACCTTCATAATATTTAAATCTCAATTTAAATATTATTTCCCCTTTTAATCTATTAAATCTTATTTATATACATTTCCTTCATTTACCCCTTTTAAATAAATTTATAATTTATTTATTCCTACACATGACTTAATTCTACTAAACCATAATTAATCTAAATTTTAAATTTAGATTAAACTAATTTAAACCTAGATCCTACCCTACCTCACATCGCTCTCACCAAATAGACCTACTTACTAATTAACTAAGGTTAATTAGGATAATTTCTTGATTCCTACACATATTACTCCTAATTATTTGCTCACACATGTGTGAGAAAATTTCCAAAATACACTTTTCCAAATAATCCTTATTTGGTGCCAACAAGGTTTCTTACACCCATGATGACACCTTCTTACACTTTCTATTTAAAGTGTTTCATTGGACTAAAACTCTTACATCCTCTTACACCTCTTACAAGATCCTTCACATGTGTACTTTAAGTACACTTTGACCAATCACATCCAAAGTTGCTCACACATGTGTGATAAAAGTGGGCCTCTTGCATGTCTTATGTGTCCCTCATGTGGCACCTATGTGGATGCCACATGAGCTAAACCTCATCCAAGCCCTCTCTCTCCTCCAAAAACTCTATAAATAGAGGCCTTTGTCAAGAGCAAATCATCTCCCTTTTATGCATTGTTATCATGCTAGTTTAGCTCTAGATTTCTTAGTTCATATTTATGTTTTATGCTCATTAGTTCATTTTGATAATCTAGATATCACATCTCAGGTTTAATGGAATGAATCTAATTTCTTAGCTTAGATCTTGCATATCATATTAGTAGTAGTGTTTGCATCTTCATCAATGGTGAAAACTTGAGACAAGTTCCTTATACTTGTTCTTGAGTTATTAGCTCATCTTTTTCATGCATTTCAAGTGGGATTTTGATATTGTGTTGGGAGAGCACACCCACAATTCTCTAAGAGAAAATCAACAAGGCCTTGGGTTCCCTTGTTCATCTCATCAGAGGTTGTGATGGAATCACTTGTTGTTTTTGTAGTATGCTTCTTAGGCATGTTTAGTGTAGTTAAATGATTTTTATCTCTAATGTTTTCATGTCTAAGCGTGCTCCCAATAGGTAGGCTTTCAGCATGTACAATATCTTCTTTCTCATTAGAGGGTACACTCTAGGTACCACCATGGACTACCAGAGCAGGAGACTGATTAGTCAACTTTTAATCCAACTCCCCTATTTTTCTACTTTGAGGTATAGCTCATTTATCACCTTATTCAACTCCACCTGCCTATCCATGAACTGTTGCAATTCATTTTGCATATGTTTAATCTAATCCTCATTAAATGTTTCCCTATGTACTAGCTCACTTGTAGAGATAAGTGGATTTGTGTTAGCCATAGTTTGCATAATAACTGACCCATCTGTACCTCTAGAGAAGTCAATTAGTTTTGGCTTAGAGGCTCCTTTAAAACATACCCATGTGGCCAGTGTCTCTGTTTTATGATTGTATCCTTATCCAATGATCTTATCCTTAGTTCCAAATTCATAACAAAGTTAGGATCATCCCACTTCTTAACTTGATCCAATAGACAAAATTACTTCAAAGTGGGGCCAGGGACTAACAACATGTCACTTTTTCTCTACATTTCTCTAGCCTCTTCCACTGTGCTATCCACATTATCCAAGTTCAATTCTCTTAAGGGTCGATTCACAATTTCTTCATGCCTGGATTCCTCTATTCCAATCAACTGAGTTTGTTTCCATTATTCAAAGTCTTTCATCTTCATTTGAATCCATAAATATTTAAACTCTTGGGAGCAGATGAAGACATATTTCTCAATAAATCTGGCAGAAATTTCCTCTCATTCATCTCCACTAATTGTAGGGTTTTCATCTTCCTGTAGATGTGATTTATAGACATGCAATTCCTCTTGGCAAATTGAAAGTGGATAAGATATATCTACCTCCTCAACCTTGTTCATATATCTCCAAGTGGTTGTAATATCATTAGTATCACCTCTCCCTTTTGATAACTCACACCAGATAGGAAAAGGTGCCCTATCAATCTTGGACTTCTTTAGTGGGAAAGAATAAGAGTCTATATCTATAATGATCATTTTAATTGGCCTTTTGGGAGGAGGCTTATCCTTTACATCTGATGTATTTTGACTCTTTCCCTACAATTTACCAAAATATTGGATACATAATTCCATTCTAAAAACCTCGTTACTTTCCTCACTATGGAATTTAGGTAATCCCTTCAAGGCCCCGTCCTTTTGCAATTCCACCAAGATTTTCACCTTGTCTCATCTCTGGTGAATCTCATGCATAACCTAACAATTTATTGCAATATCTTCTAACAGATCAAGAAAATGCCTTTAATCCTTGATCATAGATCTAATGTGGTTTTTAGGGTCATAGTTCCTTGATTTCACACTATCCATATGATAATATTGCAAATATTTTGGAAACTTCTCTAAAGTTCCATATCCTATAGAGAAACTTGCAAATCACATCACATTGGGAAAAAAAATTCATTTCTTCCTTGGGACATTCACTTCCTTTTCAAACCATAATATAGATACCACATAAATTCAATAATTGTCATTCTTTTTGATAGAAAGAAGGGGTAGCTTGTGAGGGGCTTGCCTACATCCATACACTTAGAAAATAGTATAGCTTGTCGTGTTGATCCAATCTCCAAAATTATGCATGAAATCCTCATCAAGTTTAGTGTCTCTTGGTCTTAGAATTTCCTTTATCTGTGGAGGAATTCTTATTATACTCCCTCCTACTTCTCTAATAACCCACACCACAAAATTTTCATGGAACATCTTATAGTCAACATCTTTACTATGTTTATTCCAAACCCTACACCACAACTAAGCTGGTAGTCCAACCCCTTGACCATCCATGGTGGTTAGGTTTAATGAATGACTGAAAATGACTCTATTTTGGAACAAAAGGAGATGGTAGAGTAGAGAGTAATGCATACATTTTATAGTCTCCTTCCACTCAACTAATTTTTTTTTGGAGAATCCTCTCCAGCTCAGAAACAATGTCAAATTCTTGTGAAAGATGTAAATGTTGTGTTCTCATGGACATGTACATGAGGTCAATTGGCATTTTCATCTTATTATATTCTCCCAAGATTTTTCCCCAACCCCAGTAGGTTCTCTAAAAGAAATACATGAAATCATTGGTTGAGAAAGGGGCTTTTCCATCCAACTGAATCAAATTATTGTTGTGACCTCTGCACATGAAGAAAGATACCTCTCTCAAACCAATACCCTTAACCATGCTTTCATAATCTACAAGAAACTACTCTCTATGATTTTAGTGATAGCATGAGGGCCTAATCCAAAACATTCCTGTATCATGATTTTTGAAATGACCAAGAGGGGACTCTCATATATTCAACTTACCATCCTAGTCTTAGCCTTATATTGTGTTGGTAAGGTATAAATCAATTAAAAATCAATAAAAACATTAGGGACAATTATCTTAGTCGTGCCAAATCTCCAAGGGTTACAAAGTGGGATTATGTCATCTATTTTCTTATAAAAGGACAAGAAAAGTGATCTACCATGAGCTGGAATAACAGAGTCTCTACATCTTGAACATGCATCTAAAAAAAAACCCTTGGTGCTTATGTCTTGTGAAGTGGGAAATAATTTCAATAATATGTACTGAGGCGAGTGAATCATAGTATCACCCATTATCACTTCCTTCTTCTTCCTATGCATACTATAAATAAAAAGAATAAAAAGTTTAGAAGAAACCCACTCACTGCTTTAAGTTATTCTCCCAATTGGTTAAGCTCTCAAATCCCCTTTAGGTCACCAACTCTACTATGTTGCTCTACACCAGTCTTTGCAAGGAAAAAATTACATATTTCCTTAGCTAGAAGTCTGAAACACTCGCATGAATAGAGTCACTTCACTTAATGAGCCTCCATCTCACCATTCAGGAGTATTGTACGCTATCCGAGGAAGAATAAATACTTTGCTATTTCACAGAGCTTCTAAACTGTCTTTTGCAAAATGGCGATGAGCACTATTTTGCAACCTTCTAAATCATCTTTTGGAAAATAAAAATGAGCGCTATTTTGTAACCCCTCAATATGTCCCTTTTCCAAATAGAGATGATCTTTATTTTAACACCTCCTTACAAGTATTTGATCACACCACCCATGAGACTTCTCAAAAGAACAACATTTCGATACCCTAAGATCTTATCTCAAAAATTGGTCCCAACAGTGGTTCTATCTGGGGATGAGGTATTTCTTGAATACCTGCAAGAATCCATGAATTTTCTCTGTGAAAGAAGACCCTTCTACAGAAAAAAAAACTCAATGAAACAAAACACAAAGAACAAAAGAAAACAAAAATATTGTACACGAGATCACACTCCTCTTGATTTAAGATAAAATTTTTTTTAGGAATTTCTCATGTACGGGTAACTTTTGAATCTCTCTTGAAGTGTTCTACAAGTAATATGAGTGTTCTCCCCATTTTCTTAGAATCATGTATGCTCCATCCCATAAGGACTCAAAATTCCCATGTTTTCTCCTATCCTGATCTTTTGCATTCCATTTTAGTACCATTCTCCTTTGCAAAAGACTCTATCAGTGTCCTTTTATCATGCAACTCCTTATATTGTTTTTGTATTTTTTTATTCTCATTTTGTGCTCTTCTTCTAGTTTCATCCAATTCAATCAACTACTCCAATATATCGTTCATGTAGTTTACATCATCAATATATTCCTCCATAACAAATTTATAAATAGGTAACATATTATTCAATGGTAATCTCTCCCTTTTCCCATACACCAGCTCAAAATGTGAGAAACCAATAGACTTCTTGATTATTATCCTATCAGCCCATACTTCCAATGATAGTTTGGAATCCCATTCTCTTTTCTTATTTGATAAAATCCTTTTGATGATCTTCAATACATTTTTATTTCTCAACTTGGCATTACCATTCCCATGGGGGTGATAGGAGGATGCATAAGAAACCACAATTCTATAGTTATCACAAAAATTTGCAAACTCTTTAGATCTAAAACACATTCCATTATCTATAATAAATTTATAGGGAACTCCAAATCTAGTTAATATGTTATCCATAAAAAAAATTATCGCCACCTTGCTGGTGGTATGCCTAGTGGGTATGGCTTTCATCCATTTAGTAAAATATTCAATAGATATTAAAATCCACTTATGTTTCCACTTGATTTATCATGAATTTAACCAACAAAGTCAATGCCCCACATTTGAAAAGGATGCTTCTTTCACAAAGGCCTGAGTGGAAGTGCTCCCTGATATTTCAATTTCCCTAAGAATCTTTGGCATGACTTCCATTTTCTTACATATTCATGACAATCATGAAATAAAGGTGGCCAATAATAACCTACTTTCAAAATTTAATGAGAAATTGTCTTTTCTGAAAAGTGACCACCACATAAACCATCATGCAATTTCTTCTTAACCTCTTCAACTTAATATTCATCTAGGAAAAAAAGTAATACCCCTTCATAATTTCTCCAATAAATATTCCCCTCAATGAGAACATACCTGGATGCTTGAAATTTCAAAGACTTTCTCTAATTATCATTCAATTCTTTAGGACATTTCATATGTTTGAGATAGTAAACAACATATTTGTACCAAGGAAATCTTTCAATACTGGCAATTGCATTTCCTAACTCCACATGATTTATTTGAGCATTTTCTAAGTTTGAATTGGCCATAAGCTTGGTCAAACCCTAACCTCACACCAATTTAAAAAATGAATGTTGATGTTTAATTCCTATATCTGATTTATCCACTTGTACATCTCCTTCCTGTGACCTTATATTTCCTAAAGATGTCCTTCCCTACATCATTTGGTATATATGAAGTCACTTCATCTTCGACCAAATAAGGTCTTGAAGACTTTACTACCTTAACTAATGCATAGGCCTATTTTTCATTGATATCATATTTCAACTCTGCAACTTGTAAAGTCTTACTAGAAAATGAAATGGGCTACTCATATCCTTCAACATTCTTTTGCAACATCACTGTTGCTATGGTTTTGTATGAAGTACAAGAAAATATTTGAAAAGGCTTTGAAAAATTAGGAGACTTTAACATAGGAGCTTCTTTGATTTCCCTCTTAATGCTAACAAAAGCATTAATTGCTTTAGCTGTCCAGTTCAAATATGGTCCCCTTTTTAACATCCTAGCAATGGGTTTGACTATCTTGAAGTTTGATATGAATCTCCTGATGAAATTGATCTGACCAAAAAATGACTGAATTGCCTTTATTTTCTTTGGGATAGAAATCTTACAATTTCAGCAATCCTTTCAACATCAATTATTATTCCTTCTTTAGATACAATATACCCAAATAATTTTCCTTCAGTGACCCCAAAGTGGCACTGCTTAGGATTGAGAGATATCTCATATTCTATAGCCCTGCAAAAAAATTTCTCCAAGTGTTTGTAATGCTCCTTAAGTTTCTCTTAATATGTTGCGAGGTTATCTTGATAGATGGCCATGATAAAATTTATCAAGTCTTCAAATGCAACATACATAGCCCTTTGAAAAGTGGCTCCTACATTCATTAGTCTGAATGGCATCTTGAGATAGATATAAGCTCCCTAGGGAGTAGTGAACGCATTTTTATATTTCTCACTCTCTTTACTTTTACTTGATTATAACCTGAGGAACCATCAATCATGGTTAATAATTCATTTTCTATAACTTTCTGCAACAAATATTCCATGTTAGGAAATGCATAATTATCTTTGAGTGATGACATATTAAAATTTTTGAAATATAAACACAATCTGATGTCACCATTATTCTTTCTAAATGGAACTAAATTGGACACCCAAGTAGAATGTCTAATATGATTTATAATTCCTCCATCACTGAGATTCATTAATTCTTCCCTCATCTTGGGAATTAATTTGGGGTTGATAGGTCTCTACCTTTTCATGAATGGTTCTTCATCTAGTTTGAGTGGGTTTTCATGCTGGAACACATCTTCTATGTATGGCTTCACCTCATCATATGACCAGGAAAATGCATGCCTATATTTTCTTAGCAACACTATCAATTCATTTTTCATCTTCAGTGTGAGCTTCCTACCAATGTAAAATTCCATGGGTGCATCATCAGTTACTAGATTTACCTTTTTGACATCTTCCTTAGCAAGAGAAGTAGGCCTATTGTTTACTTTATCATCCTTATCAAAAGTCCTCTCGAGAGCTACATAACCCCTAGGAATTTTTTTGGTTTTTAATTTTACAATGTCTTTATCAAACAAAGGTTCCTTCCCATTTTTTTTTTCCACAAAAGAATTGAAATCAAATTCATGATCCTAATATTGATCTTCACACTTGAGAAATCTCAAAAATGCTACATCATCTCCATAGACCTGCCAATTACATATATTTTTAGGGACTGACGACCTTGTCTTTACTTCTACTATAGATACACCTTCTAGAGCAACATCATTATCTTTGAGGGCTACATTAGTCAAAAACTCGGCCATCATATTTTGTGACCTATCAACCCATTCTAATGAGAAAGCATCAAAGCACTCAATATTATCCCATACCTCATTCCTATATTTCTTTAATCTTATGTTCTTGCTACTATATTTTGACCTCATCTGGGAGATGATCAATTCTGAGTCTCCATAGAAAATAAGAATCTTTATTTCATGCTTAGAATAAAAATTCATTCTCGATAATAACATTGAACATATTTTGCAACATTATTGGTACAACTGAAATTTAATAGAAATGAGTATTTGAATATCTTACCAATAGGAGAAATAAACACAATACCTTCTCCATTCCCCTTTTTACCATATTCTCTATCAAAAAAATCTTCCAAATTTTTCAAACATTAGGTTTCACAACTTACACCATGAAATTATCCATTTTTGAATGGAAAACAACATGTTAATATATTTAGATCCACCTCATCTATAACATATGAATACCTTGGTTCTCTATCTATCCAGGTTTGCTTCCTATTAACCAGAATAGTAGCATAAGATATGTCAAGTTGAACATGCCCTCCAACTAACCCATTCCATTGCCTAGACAAAAGCATACCATAAGTTGGGACTACTGCTATAACAGTGATGGAAGTCATGTATGTGGCTTCTAGACATTCAAAATTATTCATTATGCCAACTACAGGGACTGACCTATTGTCCATGGCATAACATTTTCCAAAAATAGTGTTAACATTCAAACCCAACTCTTTCATGACATCATACAACATACTATTTATAGCAGCTCCCAAATAAATCATGCAATTTTTTACCATCTTGTTATTGATAAGAAGAGTCATATAAAATGGGTCTACCTAGAATGGGATTTTGGTCAAAGTAGTGCCAATATAGACTTCGTGAACTAGTTCCTCATTTATAGTTCTTTTAACATATTTTTTCTCTTCATGTACACTATCGATCAAATCAATTGTATCGCATTTATATTGGGGGAACTTCATCATTTATAACAATAGAACAAACACCTTCATTTGTGATAAAGCATTAGTAATATCAAAACTAGATGAATTCCCAATTGGATTCACCACTTCCATCTTATTTTTTACCCTAGGAGGCTTTACAAGTTTATTTTCACATTTATTCATTTCTTCAAGGGGTTTTGAGATACGTGCGCTTTTCTCTTCAAGTTTCAAAAAATTCGTGTTGATAAGTACTCCTGCAGGCTTCACTTGTTCATTATTCATTGTCTTGTTTTTTAGTTTGTAAATACTCGTTGCCTAAGCAACTGCTCCAATAGTAAGAGCTCTCTTCTCTTCCTTAGTAGGCCTCCTTATTCTAGTAAAAGAACCTTCACCATTAGAGAACTCATTATTCATGAAATAATGTTGATTATGTTTTTGCATACTCACATCTACCTCATATCCATCTTCTGAGTAATCATAATCATCAGGAACCCTGAAAGGATTAGCCAAAAAGGCATTAATGGTATGATTGGGATCATACTCCCCATCTTCCAAGAGTCATGTCCCAAAATTTGGTCAACCACACACTCTGAGGGTGAATGAGGTAAATTTCATGTGGCATGCCAAGGACATTCACTAACCAGCTGGTTCCTTTTCTTGTTTAGGAGATGTGATGTTTCCATGTTCTACTTTAGTACTTTAGGCTTGTCATCCTTTCAGGAAGTATTATAGGGCATATCTTGTAATATGGCCCTATTAAAGTAAGGTTTGTCACCTTTACCTGGTGGCTTATCACCTCTTCCCACTTTATGTGATGAATCTTAGATTACATTAATAACTTTATCCAATTTATCCTCTTCCTTATTTTTCTTAGGAACCCATGGATTATAGATCCTGACATCATCTATTTTTACCCACCTTTCCTATAGCCTTCCTATTATTCTCAATTGTCAAATAAATTTTGAATGTATCATGTAAAACTCTAGGATTCCTTGATCTAATTACAACATAGTTTTATTATCAAATGTATCCATATAAAATACTAAGCAATATTCATCATTTGGTTTCATATGTGTGGATATTTGGTACAAAAACTTGTTAAACTTTTTATTGAATTATATTATAGTTTCATTGTATCTTTTCTTCACATTTTTCATTTCATGAATTACAAAAGAAGCATCATTATGATTGCCAAACTCTTCCCAAAAAAATATTTTTAATTCCAACCAGTTATCGATCGAAGCACCTAGAAATTTTTTAAAGAATTCCCTTGCATCCTTGGTTAGAGAATTAATAAAAATATTCATATACACATCTTCCTAAAAAAATTCATTATTTTCCATAGCATATTCAAAAGATTTGACATGACTTTCTCTCGTCTCACAATTATTGTCGATAAATTTAGGCAAATCATTTTTTCAATCATTTTGAATATCACGAGGGGCTCCTAGAATGTTTGAGAAATCAAGAGGCCTATATTTTTTTACATTTATTGGTCCTCTCATGAATTGAAATGGGTGGAATCTGTACTGATACTATCCATTATAATTATTATATTGTGGAGGTATAGGTGGTTGTTGGTTGTACATATGTTGATACTGGTTATATGGTGGTCATCTGTTATGATGATTATTATCCATAGGGGGAGGTTGATATGCATTTATATAGTCATAGCCATGCTTATAACCATGATTTGTTGGTGGTTGTTGATCATTTCTTCCTCCTTGACTCATTTCCCTTCCACTCTTTGGACTAGCTCTTTGACCATGGTTTGCAGGACTTCTATCTTGATTTATTGGATCATCAAAATTGAAATTATCTATTTGATCTATCACATGTAGATAATTTATAGGAAAGACACCATTATCATCCTTAACCTTCTATACATATTGTAAGAAATCATGTAATTTACCTTGAAACTCTTCTTCTGCGCCAATTTTGTTTCTCTAGGATGCCTGCAAGCCTCAAGATCTTTAGGATGGTGAAGAAAACCTTGGGGGAACATCTATCCTCCCATATCCACTCCCAAAACTAGTATCATGTTGTACATCCCTAAATTACTCCATATCAGCACAATTCTTATTCTTTCTTCCTAGATGGATCTTTGTGTATTGAAAAGATTGTCCCTGAAACTGTGACCTTCTTCTATTCATACAATCAACTTGTATATCATATTCACAACCTCTCTAGTAAGAGGAAAATTTTAAAAATATTCTAGGTTCCCTAGTCTAGCAGATTCACCCATTTTTTCTTGTTCCTTGAAAATCTGCAACAAATTTCACATATGATAAACCTTTGAATATTGCCAATTAATTTATCAACCATCTCCCTATCATAGTCACCAATCTGTTGGTTCCCAAATCAATATATTAAAAAACACTAAAAGGATGCCAAGATTTATCATTGAACTCTCCAACTAACTTGGCCAACTGACAAGATTCAACCAAGTGTGTAGTTGTAATCCTTTTCTCTTAAGGCTCTACAAAATCTAGGTGGGTAAACCCCTTCTCTAATCTCTCTCAAAATTAGATCTCTTTATATCACATTTCAACCCAAAGTTCTTTCAGGATCTTCAATTCCAAGGTGGCAATATTTAGAATGTAATAAAAAGAACTCATTAATACTTTTATTTAATTAATCCTATTTGATTACTCCTCTTGTATACCTATACTTAACAAAAATAAAGAAAAAGACTTACCAGTTTTGGATGTTCCTTACTCCTTTCAATAGGCAAAGACAAGTCCTATCTAATTTGGCACAGAGTCAACTTCTTGAAATCTGCACGCACTTCTCTTATAGAAAATACTCCAAAGGATGAGAAGCATCATCAATCACCCAATCCTATCAATGTGAATAAATTGAATTCATATTATTAATTTTTGTGATTGTATTTAATCCTCACAAATGAACCAACGAGATAGGAAGCAACAGTACAACACTTCAAAATTGCTTGGTATTGTTTTAGATAAATATCATATAGTCACAATCTAATCACACATGTTTTAAAAGTGACAATCAGTCCTTGAATTGATTATAATAGAGAGACTGAATTCAGAATATAGATAATATACTAAATGGAAAAGGAAACAAGTTATTATTTATTGACGTAAAAAAGTAAGTACAATCCATAGAGTTTTCTTTCTGTTGAATCTAAATTTTTACATAAGACGGTTGTGGTTTCCCCTCCAAAATCAAGGGAATCAGAAAAAATTCCAACCATTTATATTCTATGACACTTAAAAACAAGCAAGAAACCTAACCGACCGAAAGTAAACAAAAAATTACAAACACAACCAAACAAAACAAATAAAAGACAAAATAAAGTTGCACGTAGAATAATTTAGCAAAATATTTGTCCAACTTATGATCTTTCTGTAGGTCCCAAGTATTCTTTAACCCAGTCTAAAATCTATACAAGTGAAGGCCATTGGAAATATATAATGTCTGGTAGGCTAAGGAGATGATCCCTCTATCTATTCCCAGAAATAGCTCAATAATCATTAATGAACTTTGAGAATCTTTCATCAAGAATGATAAATTTATTGAGGAAGATATTGAATTTTTCTAGACAAAAGATCCTATCCTTATTCAAATGCTCAATAATCTTGGGAAACATGTTTTGATATTCAGTCTTTCACTCCTCTAACATTTTAACACGTCCTTCCTTATCAAAAAATTTAGGAATTGTCCAATGTTTGATAGTGTTAAAAGATTACAATTTCTCCTTAATCCTTCCTTCCTCATGTGTAATGTTATCTATTTCTTCAAATAAAGAATCTATAATTTCCTTAGTTTCTTTTATGCTAGTAGGAGCATCAAGATCTTGATGTATTAAATCATAGATACATGTTATCTCAAAGGAATATGGTTTCCATCTTCTATCCAGATCCTCCAGCAGTTGTTTATTATTCCTAAAACTATCAAACATTTCATTCAATCGAAAATATCCCTCATAACCATCATAACACTTGCTAATCACAAGGTTCACCCAAAAAGAAAGAATATATTCCAATGTATCCAATAAATGCACTGGAATCTCTTGCTTGATTCTGCTAGATATTATCTCCTCTACATCTCCCTGGGGCTTATCTTGTTTCTTGTTAGAGGGTACACTCAAGGTACCACCATGGACTACTAGGGCCTAAGAATAATTAATCTCCTATAATTTTAGAATCTCTCACCCCTATTCTTCTACTTTGAGGTATATCTCATTTATCACCTTATTCAGCTCCACTTGCCTATCCATGGACTATTCACGTCCATTTTGCATAGGTTTAAACTGATCCTTATTAAACATCACCCTATGTACTAGGTCATTTGCAGAGATAAGGGGATTTTTGTTACCCATAGTTTGCAAAACAACTGACCCATCTGTACCTCTAGAGGAGTCAATTAGTTTTTTCTTATAGGCTCCTTCAAAAATTACCCATGTGGCTAGTGTCTCTATTTTAGGATTGTATCCTCATCCAGTGATCTTATCCTTAGTTTCAAATTCAACAACAAAGTTAGGATCATCCTGCTTCTTAACTTTATCCAATATAAACATTTCCTTCAAAGTGAGGCTAGGGACTAACAACATATCACTCTTTCTCAACATTTCTCTATCCTCTTCCACTGTGCAATCCACATTATCTAAGTTCAATTCTCTTAAGAGATGAATCAAAACTTCTTCATTCCTTGATTCCCCTATTCTCATCAACTGAGTTTGTTTATATTCTTCAAAGTCTTATTGGATGATATCAGTTTTGGGTATTGATCATGTTGTTGATATATATGTTTTGTCACTAATGTCAACATATATTTATGTGGAGAGGATAGACTGGTTACTTGACTGATAGAAGTGTAAGGACATTGTATGAGTGATTCAGAATGATTGAAGTTGGATTTATATAGATGAATGTGTGTTGACCTTATTTTGTTTCTTGGATTTATGTTGCATATTGCGGATTTTACAGTTGATTTGGTAAAGACTGGTTTCTAGACTATAACTATGATACTAGACAAAGAAGGTCTTTGTGTTTCGGGTATATCTTTCTAACAAAGATAATTCAGATGAAGCAAGATTACTAGTGGATAGCTGACATATGTTGGAATAATGGGCTGATTTTGATTGTTGTTTGATGACTGGTGACGTCGGTTGTGGCATGTATTCTGGAGAAGATCTATTTGTTGGCTGAATTAAGACATGTAGCATGTAAAATGAATTGTGAGCGTGGACTGTGGATTTGGAAGTATAAGTGATGGATTATATTTTATATTTACTTGTTGTAGGTACCTTTGTATCTTAGCAAGGGGTTATATAATTATTTGTACATAGGAAAGCCTTAATTGACTGACCTGATTAATTATTTATATATTAGGAAAGCTTAATTGACCAACCTAATGAATTATTGTAAGAGGGTATATATGAGTGATATTTTCCTTTGAAAAGGTGTGACAAATATTTAAATGAAAAAGAAGTGAAATATGTGAAGCTTGTTTGAATAGTGGATGTAGAGAAGAGTTTATGAGAAGATTAGTTCATTGGAACTGACCAAGAAAAGATAGTTTCTATCAGAGAGTTCACTGGATTTTTATATTTTCTATATACACTTTTTTGGATTGTGAATCTTGAGGGTAGCTTTAACCTTCTTTGGAAACTATGCTTGGGAAGCGACCCTACTATTTCTCTTGACTCTTAACAGGGTCTGTCTCCTAACAGGGACTATGTATTATAATATTTTAACAAGCTCTTAATAGGGCTAAATATTTTAACAGGGATACTATACTCTTAGTACATTATTTACAGATGTTAATTCCAACCGGGGTTTTACCTTTAATAGGGTTTCCTCAACCAAAAGTATTGTGTTATGGTGTTGGTATTTACTGGGTTATCATCTATATTTGATGATTTGGTTTATAAAGAGAAAAGTTTAATAATCTATATCATAACTAATTCACCCCCCTCTTAGTTATCTTATGGACTGTTATTCATAACAATTGGTATTAGATCTTGTGGTCCTTAGAGAGAAAGTTTAACATCTTTAGGTGATCCTAAAGATGACTTACTATAGGAAGGATAGTCCAAAGTTTGATCCTAAAATTTTTGACAATTGGCAGAATAAGATGAGAATACATTTTTTATGTCTAGGAATTGATTACTGGATGATCACAAAGAAGAATGAAAAGATAATGACTAAGGATGAATTAGAGTAGGATACTAAAGATCAGAAGAAGTTATTTTAATGTAATATGGTTGCAAGGGAATGTTTGATCATCCCACTTTCAGAAGGAGAATTCATTGAAGTAGAGGAATTGGATTGTGCACATGAGATCCGGACAAGATTGGAAGCATTATATATTGGAGATAAGTCTACAAAGTAGGCAAAGCTACAAAAATGGAAGACAATGATGAAATCTCTTAAGATGAGAGAAGATGAGAACATTAGGGGATATAGAAAGGGAATTACTGAGGTAGTTACTAGTACTAGAAACTTTGGAGGTACTTATAGTGAGGAAGAAGTAATTGCAAAGATACTCAGATCTTTGACACCTATATATAGAACCAAAGTACAAGATATAGAGGAGATCATACCTTTGACACCAAACTTCACCAAAGAGATGTTGATTGGAAATCTAACTACATTTGAGGCCACAAAATTGGGAGATACTTTACCTAAAGCTGAGTCAGAATTCAAGGAAACCATGCATAAGAACAAAAAGACCTTATCTGGAAATGCAAGCACTAGAAATAATGACCTAAGGGAAGAGCTTGGAGCCCATGCTGATGAATGGGAACAGAGACATGACGAATAAAGAAAGATAGATGAAGTTGTGGCACCAATTTCTTGAAGAGAAAATAGAGATAAGGGGAAATTTGAAGGCAAATTACCTTTGAAATGTTTTTCATGTAATAAGATCGGTCATTTTGCATCTAGATGTCCTACAAGAGTTATAAAACACAAACCTAAGTTTTTCAAGTCTAAGTATTCAAAAGACAAGGAATGTTATTATGCTAGTGAGGGTATATCTGAAGATGATGATGGTGACTATGATGAAATCAAATTTATTGTTATTAAGGATGATGACCCTATGCATGAAGAAAAAGCCTTAGTATCCCGAGTTGAAAATAAATCTGAATGGGTTATAGATAGCGGTTATTCACATCACATGACAAGAGATAAAAACAATTTTGTGAGTTTGAAAATACATGATGGTGGTTTTTTCATATTTGGTGACAATACTCCTAAGCTTATTATTGGAGTTGGATCTATTTCTTTGGATGGAAAGACTAACATTTAAAATTTATTACTTGTTGATTGACTTAAGCATAATCTATTGAGTGTTGGACAGTTAGTAGACAAGGGTTATCAATTAAAATTCATTGATGGTAAATTCTCTATCAGAAGTAAAGTACAAGACTTGATCGCATCTGGTACTAATTCCAGAGGTAATGTATTTGAATTGAACACAACTAAAGCTTCTTGTTATATTGTGAAGGTTGATGATAGTTGGTTATGGCATAGAATATTTTGTCATGTTAACTTTGATAACATTGTGAAGGTAAGTATGAATAAAGCAGTAAGAGATCTACCTAAAATTGTGAAGCCATCTAACACTATGTGTATAGAGTGTGTTATGGGGAAGAAGATTAGATGCAATTTCAAAAGAAAATCTTATTCAGCAAAAGGGAAGTTGGATCTGGTGCATATAGATCTATGTGGTCCTACAAGAACAAGATCATACTATGGTGAAAGGTACTTTATACTATTTGTTGATGACTTTTCTAGAATGATGTGGGTTACATACTTGAGAGAGAAACATGAAGCATTTGACAAATTCAAGTTATTTAAAGAAAAAGTTGAGAATGAATCTGGTTTGAAGATAAAGTGTTTGAGATTAGACAAAGGTGGAGAGCTTACATCAGAGCTATTTAATACATACTATAAAGAACATGGAATATACAGACAAACATTAGCTCCTAGAACTCCACAACAGAATGGGATAGAAAATCAAAGAAACAAAACTATATTAGATGCTGCAAGAACTATGCTGCTGGAAGGAAATGTGTCACATGTTCACTTGAGAGAAGCAGTTGGCATTGTTGTGTACACACTGAACAAAATTCAGATCAGAGAAGGTATAAATAAGACTCCTTATGAATTATGGTTTGTTCATAAACCTACTATAAAATATTTTAGAATATTTGGTATTAAATGTTATATCGAGAGAGATGATGAGATAGGCAAGTTTGATGCTAGAAGTGATGAAGGATTTTTTCTTGGATATTCCACTAAGAGTAAAGCATATAAATGTTTCAATCTGAGATTGAGAAAGTTGATTGAAAGAGCCAATGTGAGCATAGATGAAAAGTTTCAGATTAAAGAAAGGATGTATGATTGTGGTAAGATTATAGAAATGAAAGAGGTTACTGCTGAACCTAAAGAATCTTTGATGATTGACAATGAGATTGAAGATGAATAGACTGAAGCTACTGAGATGCTGAAGATACCATGGTATGTTAAGAAGAACCATCCTGAAGATCAAATTATTGGGGATGCAAGTAAAGGTATGCTGACTAGATCTAGAGTTAGAGATGAGATATGGTTGATTTCTCAAGTTGAACCAAAGACTACTTATGAAGCATGTAGAGATGAATCTTGGACTAAAGCTATGGAAGAAGAACTTGAATAGATAAAGAAAAAAAATACCTAGGAATTGGTTCAAAGACCTAAGAACAAAAATGTGATTGGTACTAAATGGGTTTTCTGAAATAAGATGGATGAGGAAGGAATAGTGGTAAGAAACAAGGCAAGGCTGATATGTAAAGGATATTCACAACAAGAAGGCATAGACTATGAAGAAAATTTTTCTCTTGCTATATTGGAAGCTATGAGATTATTTCTTTCTTATGCTGCACATAAAGACTTTAAGGTTTATCAGATGGATGTGAAGTCGCCATTCTTGAATGGTGATCTAGAAGAAGTTTACATTGAGTAACCTGATGGTTTTCCTTTGACAGATGATGAAAACATGGTTTGCAGACTGAAGAAGGCACTGTATGGATTGAAACATGCACCGAGAGAATGGTATGCAAGACTGGACAAATATCTACTTCATCTTGGTTTCAAAAAAGGTAATGCATACATTAATTTATATTTGAGAACTGATGAAGATGGAATCCTAATTGTAGAAGTTTTTTTTGATGATATCATTTTTGGAGGAAATGATAACATGAATTCGAGATCTTAATGATTGGTGAGATGAAATTTTTTCTTGGTTTGGAAATTAATCAAAGTAAGAGTGGGATTTTTATATCTCAGACCTAGTGTCTTAAGGAAATGTTTAAAAAGTTTGGAATGGAAGACTGTAGACCTGTTGGGACACGTATGGTGACTGGAAACAAACTAACTAATAGTGATGAGACTCAAAGTATTGTATAGACTAAGTACAAATCGATGATTGGAGGTATACAATATCTAACTCACACTAGACTAGATATTACCAATGCAATTGGAATTGTGGCTAGATATCAAGCAGACCCTAAAGAGACACATTTTCCTGCTATAAAAAGAATTTTTCAGATATTTTAAAGGGACAATAGAATATGGATTGTGGTATGAAAAATCAAGAGATTTTACTTTGCAGGCTTATACTGATGCTGATTTGGAAGGTAATGTGGATGATATAAAAATTACAAGTGGTGGTGCATTTTTCCTTGGAAAAAGATTGGTTTCTTGGTTGAGCAAGAAGCATAACTGTATTGCTCAATCTACTTGATGTGGAGGAAAGTAGAAAACTTCTATTTGATTTATCCAAATAGGATTCAACACAAATGTTGTTGTCTAAGGTCCCTCAAACCTTCTACACTCCTAGATCAAACCCAAGATCCAATCTAATTCCAAGACCAACTAAGGTCTCATACTTAGTCTTCTCCAAGACTAATTCCCACTAGGCTCTGCACCATTGAAATGCTAAAACTTGAACATCAGCCTTATCCTTCATTTCCAAATCTCATAAAGGCCTTTTCATACTTATAACATCTCCATACCAAGTTATAATAACTTTCATGGCAAGATTTTTGTATCTACTTCCATTTCCTTCATTCTAGGCTTAAATCCTACTAGCCTTCACCAGTGAGTTTTTCATTCTTAACTCCTTAACTTTCCAAAAAATTTGCTGAATAAATTAGGTTTTTAGATACCCTTTTGGGATTTTTAAAACATATATAAAAATTGGGTATATGTCCTTTGATTCATCCCATCCAAATAATGACTGGTCTCGTTGCTTCCCTAGGCCTAAATGGGCTCATTTACAAAGGAGCTCATATCCCTGATCACTTCCAAAGCTCAAGACTATGAAATAGTCTTAGGTAAGGATAAAAAACAAAGGATTCTCAAATTTATTTGGGCTTCTCAATTTATTAAGCCTTCCATGCAATAAACCCTCACTTTAAGGGCCTCTAAGCTAGGGCTTTCTTGTTTAGTGCCTTCCGGTCACTTATAGAATCTCCCATAGGGTAAATCATATCATATTCCATCTATCTTGATGGAATAAAACACAAAATATCATGCTTGCATGGCTAGTATCCTTTCTGCTATACCCATGGCTTCTTTTATATGCATTATCAAGACATTATTCAATGACTGAGTTTTTTGTTGCTCACAAATTTTTGTTCTAGACATTAAATTGGAAATCTCTCTAGTGGAGATGTTAAAAAATAGGCCCTTTAAAACATATCCAAATCTGAGACAAATCTAATGGTTAAGTTACGAGTTCTTGCCTCCACACCGAGACTATATTTTTTTGGGCAAAACAAGAAATTTGCAAGATATAACCCTACTATCATAGTATATACAGTCAAGTCCAGATGCCAAGTCATGAAAAATAATTCATGATACATGTAATAAAGTAAAATAAAGATGCATTTAATCACTTTTGGAAACCACATTTTACCAAAGCTATCCATAATCAACAATGCAAAACTTTATATTGAAAATGCTTGTTGTTTACACATAGTCTTTGTTACAGCCATCAGAGATCCAAAACTAAAACACCAACCAAAAAATAAAAATTCATGACTTCTACTCTCCTCTCATGCTTGAGAGCTCTCCCCTTTTCTTTTCTTTTGTCTCAACTAAATTAATCTTCTTTTCTTTCCACTCCAAAAACCCTAACTAACTCCCCAATCTTGAAAGTTGCTAAAAGATGTAAAAACAATATTGTCAAAATTGACAAAACTAAGTTGCCAATTTGACCACTAGACCTAATGAGGCCTTCACCTATATTTTATGGCCTTTTCATGGCCTTTAAAAACTTTCCCAACTCTATATCCATCTTGTTAAAACCATATGACCCTAAGTCTATTACATAGTGACCCTTGTAGGGAACTTTGCCTTGACATGGCAATCATTGATGAAACATAACATAAAGGCACTAATGGACTCAATTACATTTGAATTAAGGTCTTCATGGATCAATTTGTGTGACCTCTTTATCTTCTTGGGATGCTCTGCATCACTACTATTGACTTAGAGTATGTTGCTGCTACAATAAACAGTACACAAGTTGTTTGGATGAAACAAATGCTGAAAGACATTGGAATAATTTTTTAAGAACCAGTGGTTATCTATTGTGATAACACTAGCATATTAAATATGTCAAATAATCTTGTAATTCATTCAAAGACTAATCATATTTCTATTAAGTATCATTTCTTGAGGGAGAAGGTAGTAGATAAAGGGATTAAACTGGAGTATATTAGCACAAAGGAACAAATAGAAAATATATTTACTAAACCTTTACCAAAAGATGCTTTTCAATATCTCAGAGGCATGATTAGGGTGATGGACCCTCCCAGTGGTAATTAAATGATGCATATATGCATCAGTCCAGTGGATCTCAAAGCTATATCATTCTCTGGACTTGATGTATGGATATACTCCTCAAAGGGAGTGATCGCAAGAGAATACTATGGAGTACATTTGAGTGATCTTACACCTGATTGAAGGACATGAGGATTTGAAAAAGCTACACCTTATATAAGACTACAGATGAGTTATAGCGTCCTTTTCCATTGCTGCCAAAGGAGAAGGAATCTATGTGAAAATCCCTACTATTTTGAGATATTTGTGTTGAGTATATTGAGAAGATTGTATTGAGAGAGAATACTTTTGGGTTGATGCAACGAATTTTCCCATATGTTGCCATCTATGTCAAAGGGGGAGATTGTTGGTGTTAGAGTAGTCGAGTGTTGCTAATAATTAAATCAGTTAATTATTAGTTATCTACTCTTAGCTTAAGTTAGACTTAGGCAACTTTCTATTTTCTGAGAGTTTCCTTTTTAGGGCTTCGGTATCCTTTATAAGGAATCACCGCTTAGTTTTCTTTACAGAGTTTTTTACATCAGTTTGTAAATCATAGAAACATATTATCAATATATTGTTTTCTTGAGCACATGATGTCTCTGGCATTTTGGCCTCGATAGATCCTTCTATCTTCTGTCTTTTGCTTCTATTTATGTAATAGCTATGCATGCAGGTGTTCTTGGGAAGATTGCAGTTTAGCAATCTTAACATGGTATCAGAGCCACTCTGCAGCTGGCTATTCATTCTTTGTTGAAGTAGCGAGGGTTTGAAGCTTTCATAGGCTTTTCTGGCATTTCTTTATTGGTTCTAGGGGGGTCTCTATTTTTGGAGGCATTTTGGGCCCAAACAGACACTGCCATTGCGTCTAGAAGGCCCAAAAACCCCAGAAACCATATAAAGTTTGTCCATTTTGGACATCGGGGCTCTGGGGAATTTTTTCGGCCTCCTACGAGCCGTACGGCACGAGAAACGAGAAAAAAATATTAAAAAAACCTTGTTTTTAAGGTTTTTATGTGTTTCATGTACCGTGTGCAGTGTTATTTTAAATGCGTCGCCAGCGCGCCACCGGCGCACCACCGCCGCCGGCCAGCGCCCGGCGGCCACCCCTCTGCACTGTGCGGTCTCTTCATGGCACCGCCCGCCCACCGCCTGTGGCTACGCACCGCTCTGGTTATAGCAGCCCGCATCGCCCTCTTCACTGTGGCCCTCTTCCCCAGCCGCTCGGCGGCCCTCCGCCGCCCTCTGCTCTCAGCGGCAAGGGCCAAC
>MU223093.1:1185838-1231188 GCA_018584345.1 Thuja plicata | reverse complement strand
TGGTTCTACAGGTCCGGGGATCTCTTCTTCTGAGTTCATAGCTCACTCTTCTTTCTGACTTCTGAGCTTGCATGCTCTTTCTGTTGCATCATTGTTCTATAAACGCACTGAGATAAAGTGCCTTCTTTTGCATTTTTGGATCTTGTACACCTGGTTCGGTTGATGTACTCGCATTGTGTTATAAAGTGCCATGGGGGGATTATGATGCATTTGTCGCTTTAGGCGCATCCACTTTTGTCAAGTGAGCATACCTTCCACGACATTAGCCCATGTAGTCTGTGTCTATGACACCACCCTTTATCCTGTGTGTGTGCTTCTGTTGCACTGTTGGTGTTCCTGGTTCTTCTTTTGCAGATGTTTCTGGCATTGCATTTCAGTGTTCCTTTCACCTCTCCCAGTTCAGCATTATGGGGGGTTCACCTGTTGGTTCTATTGCTTCCTGGTTCGATTGATCAGCTCTTCAGACACTTGTCTTCTCTACGTGGTCATGCACTTTAGTGGGGGTTCCAGTAGTATCTTCTGACAGAGTTTTCAGACATGCTTCAGAGATGCTTCTTGCTCTTTTCTTATTCCTTTCTCTAGGACACCTTTTTCTCTAGATTGAAGGTTTTCTTCATCTAGTTTTCTTTATGTTTTGGGTACCTAATCAGGCCTAGTTTCCGGGACCCATCTTTCCTACTTTCTGCAGTAATTACACTTAAGGGGGGGTGTTAGAGTAGTCGAGTGTTGCTAATAATTAAATCAGTTAATTATTAGTTATCTACTCTTAGCTTAAGTTAGACTTAGGCAACTTTCTATTTTCTGAGAGTTTCCTTTTTAGGGCTTCGGTATCCTTTATAAGGAATCACCGCTTATTTTTCTTTACAGAGTTTTTTACATTAGTTTGTAAATCATAGAAACATATTATCAATATATTGTTTTCTTGAGCACATGATGTCTCTGGCATTTTGGCCTCCATAGATCCTTCTATCTTCTATCTTTTGCTTCTATTTATGTAATAGCTATGCATGTAGGTGTTCTTATGAAGATTGCAGTTTAGCAATCTTAACAGTTGGATGATATTAGTTTTGGGTATTGATCATTCTATTGATATTTATGTTTTGTCACTGATGTCAACATATATTTTTGTGGAGAGGACAGACTAGTTACTTGACTGAAAAAGTGTACAGACACTGTACAAATGATTCAGAATGATCAAAGTTGGATTTATATAGAAGAATGTGTTTTGACCTTATTCCTAAGGTTGCTTGAATTTATGTTTCATATTGCAGATGTTATAGTTGATTTGGTAAAGATTGGTTTCTGGACTGTAACTTTGATACTAGATAGAGAAGGTCTCTATGTTTTGGGTATATCATTTTGACGAAGATATTTCAGATGAAGCAAGCTTACTAGTGCATAGCTGACATATGTTAGAATAATGGGTTGAGTTTGATTTTGTTTTGATGACTAGTGATGTCAGGTGTGGTGTGTATTCTAGAGAAGACCTATTTGTTAGCTGAATTCAGACATGTAGTGTGTAAAATGAATTGTGAGCGTGGATTGCAGGTCTGGAAGTATAAGTGATGGATTATATTTGATATTTAATTATTGTAGGTACCTTGTGTATCTTAGTGTAGGTGCACTTTCAGTACACCATTTTTTAACTTGTAAAGTGGCCTCTCATGAAAAGAAATTCCCCTATTGTGTACCCAGATTTCACTAACAGTATATCTATGAAGGTTGAATTATCTCAGAGTTTAGAACATGTAGATGTGGAAGCAGAATGGTGAAAATCTGACAAATTTTTAAAGAAATGGAAAGTATATCTTCTGCTACATTTTTTGCATTCAAGTTGGAGTTTTTCGCCAAAGGATAAGTCAAAGATCAATTTTCTGCATGAGAAGAGAAAAGATAAAATTTCGGTTCACATTGAGGAGGCATGGATTATTAATATCAGAATTTCAAGCTAATTTATGGATTATTCAAACAAAATCATACCCATATTAAAGAAGTGGAAAATCCAATAGTGTAGTCCATTATCAAATTTCCACCAAGTAGCAAAAAATGGAAATTTCGCTTGGAGAAGGCCATAGGCAAAATCCCGCCAAAGTGAAGTAACGATGAGATGCTAAATAAAAGAAACCTAATGAGCTTGGTCCTTTTCTGTGCATTGGATTCAATCTTAGATTTATAAGCTCCCCTTGAGTGAAAAATGGTAATTAAAAGTCATGTCTTCATGAATAAACCATGTCTTCATTTCCATGGCCGAGCACGTTGAAGATGTTTTCGACACTAGCCCACATCTGTGGTTACTACAAAGGAATGGATGCAAAATCAATATTGAAGTTTTCAAAACTATCTCAACGCTAAAATGATCTATGAAGGTGCGTTCATAGATTGGGTGGACCGAGCCTGTCGACAGGAAGCAATGCAAGAAGATGTTATGATCATCAGGCCTGACTATGTTGAGACTCCCCATGGCATACACATGAAAAGCTCAAACTTAAAAAATGTACAGCCAAACCACTCGGGTTTAGTGATTGAAGAGGTCACTAAGGACACATGATATTCAAAAGGGAGCACCCATCATAGAGATTACCACATGATAATGAAAGACTAGGCATTTCCAAAGCCACCCGAGCTCATTACTCTCACTTGTTGATAAATAATCCAGTCCATGGGGGGATTGACATCATTAAAAGACAACCGAGAGTGATGTGTTTTCCAAAAGAGGTACCTACAAAGCACATGAGTTACAAATGATCTTCCCTCAACTAGAAGTAGGGCATCAGATGTATAATAGAGCATATGATTTCATGACAGAGGAAATTGTTTGATCTATACATAATCATGTAAACAATCTAACTTGAAGCCGCAACCTTTGTTTCAAGTATCAAGTATCCAGGGGATCGAAGGAAGAATTCCCATGTTGAGTGCAAGGAAGAAGCATACCAATAGATTCATGAGAGGTCCACACCTTGTTAAGGATTAATTATGGATGATGCTTGCGTGTGGGATCAATTCAAATGATCAATCTAACACCGATATGAAGAATATCATAGGTGTTCATTAGACAATGGCCTATACTAAAAAAAAATGAAAAATGAGATCATTTGGCCCAGCTCTATGAAAATGTTATGTGCAAATGGAGAATGCCTTATGGATAGCCTGAAGACTAAAAACAAAGAGTTGGGGTGGAGATGTTTCCATTTCTCTAATTAAACAACAATGCCCAAGCTAGGGAAGCATATGAAGGATAAAATACAAGCTTACGGTCTCAGTGATTGATTTTTCTTCCAGATCAAGTCAAAGTCACATCTAAGAAGGTGCAAAAGCCATAAAAAATTGCATATAGATTATACACTAGAACAATATTTTGTTTTTTCTTTGATCTTCACACTATCGAGCATACCCATTAGTTGATTAAGACTAGAATTGCGATGTCAAAACACACAAGGCTCGAGTTCATGGAAGGTGTCTTCTTTGTTGGAAGATGAACTCATATAATAAAATAGAACATCTAGTCCACAAAGATCACTAGCCCAAGATGCAATTTGTTAGAACATAGCATTATGCCATTGGTGATTATTTCAAATACGTTATCTTTGAAGGACACTTGTATATGTCGCATAGTATCTGGATGCGAGGAGAAAAGGATAAAGTTGGACACATGGTTCTTATGTGTCAGCACTTTGTGGAGAAGTCATAAAATCATAGAATATGGTCAGTACCTCAAGACAACTCGTAGTATGGAGAAGTGCCAAACAATTGGAGTCGGTGGCAGAGGTAGCTTCATTATACTTTTGGCTATTTATCTTACTCAAACTTCTATTCTTGGAATAATATGCCACATGGATGGAAAGGCATTTTCATTTGGTACAAATGGCGATGGTGAATTCAGATTTCCTTAAGGATACAAAGTCTCACCTAAATAAGAATGTTAATGAGAAGGAGAATCTCTTCATTTGATTTGATCAATAATGGAAAGACAATTAGAAAAGACAGAAAAAGAAGAGAACCGAAATCTTTTGAGGATGTATCTAATAAAACACTTCACCTACAAATACTTAATTGATGGTGGTGTTATATTAATGTTTTTTTTTATAAACAACAGGTGTAATAGATGATATAGAGGGTCTCTTCATCAACATAGTTCTTTATAATTAAAAAATAAGATTAGTTAAAAAAAAGGATAATGACAATCCACTGGAAGCAACTGAAAGAAATTATTATTGTAACTGAAAAGTCACAGGGGAAAGTGAAGGATTTTGGAAGTCTATTTATTGTAAAATATTTTTATTGGAACATGTTCTTCTTTTCTGCCAGAGAAAGAGTGCTGTTGTGGAGAGGAGAGCATTTATTCTTGCATTTTCATTGTATTTGCATTTGGAGATTAAATGTTTGAATTTTTGGAATGTATTTAGCAGACAAATTTTGAACTTATAATGGTCTGAGTATTTTTATTTATGTTTATAATAAAAGGGAGTTTTACATTAAATCTAAGAGTTTGAGTATTAATTTCTTCTATTGTATTCAATCTGAGAATTTTTGTATTTGTATTGTAAACATTGTCTTGCATCTTGGAGTCAAATGGGGAATAGGTTGTGAATCTGAGTATTTCATCCATTCACTTTGTAGGAATCAGAATGTTTGATCTTCTTTTCATTTAAGTTTCATTGCATTTGCATTTACAGTTTTCATTTCTCATTACCAATGTTGAGAAGTCATATTAAGTGTGGGTTCTTGGAGTTGGCTAAATTTAGGGTTGAATTCACTGCCTGAGTTAGTTTTGTCTAGGGCTAGCTTGGTTTTCCTCTTTTGTTCTCAGGTTAAGAATGTACCCAGTTAGTTTAGGAATAAATCAAATTCATTAAATATAATTCATAAGGGAGCTGTACCTTTCAATTTAGAGGAAATCTATCAACCTGATGATATATTATCCAACTACTGGTAGATGATTGTCTCTTACAAATTTGGGCATTTGGGAGTTTACTGAAAAAGAACAATCTGTTTACCAAAAGATTTTTTGTGACACTGCTGGGGAGGTGAAAAAGAAGATTAGTGTTGAAGATTGTTTCCTCAGTTTTTATTATCATCTCTACTGTCTAGAGATTGGTGAATCTGTTTTGATTCTCATGGTTTTTGGTTGAAGGGTCCTATGCTTTCATTTTTAGAATTTTTATTATCTCTACTTGTAGGATATTGGTGACTCTAATTTAAAAAAACCATGACTATTAAAGTTGTGAAAGGAAGAAGGCCAGATCCTTGTTTTATTGAACTTAATCAAACGCATGATCCAGTATTGCATGATTTGTTTGATTCTTTTAGAGGAAGCATTAATCGAGGAAGAAAAATGAATTTGAGCATTGAAGAAGACTATGTACTAGTTCTTTTATGGATAAGTGTTTGTGCCAGGTATCACAAAATGAAAGAGCTGGAAGTGAAAATGAAGTTGTTGCAGTGTTGCAAAAAAAGGGTGTTGCATTTAAGTGAAGAATTGATGGTGGATGACGATGAAGTTTCAGAAATTCCATATGACCTTGTTTCTTATAATTTTTTAGTTTTGAATGAACATGACATTCAACCAAGGAAAAAAATTAGAAAGTTACCTATCGGTGAAGAAATAGATGCTGAAAGTGATCCAAATCTGCAATTCCTTTGGATTTCTTTTAAAGAGAGTATGTCTGAAGGTGAAAAGAAGGGATTGACTTTCTTCGAAGATCATCAATCTACCCTGATCCTAAATTGCACGATCCAAAGGTTTTTCAATGTCCAATATCAAAAGAGAATGAAATTTGTTCCAACAAATATATCTAAAGAGAAACTTGTAAATGAAGAACCAATATTAGTCAATTGCTTGGTTCTTGGAGAGAAGGAGGTACCCTAGCTTCTAGAGGAACATATTTCAATGAACAAGTAGATTCTTGATAGTGGCAAGGAAATGGTAAGCAAAGTAGAAAATGAAGATTTTTCCATGCTTTATTTTGTCCCTGATGTTGAGAGTTTCAGACTTGATGAAAATAATGATCATCTTTTTCATAAAGATCCTTTTGAAAATCATTCTATGATTGATGTGCTCCTAGAATATGAGAAGTTTAAATTTGTAGGAGATAATGCTAAAAGTGATTTTCAATCTGCACAAATTGATGATAATCCTATGTTAGAATCTTTTTGTTTTGAAGATAATGCAACATTGGGTTCTCTTGTTGAAATATGTATTGAAGAAAAAGTTGAAACATATTTTGACAATCATTCTATTAAGTCTGAAAATATGGTTGAAGAAATAAGTGCAAGAACAAAGTTTGAGAAGGGTTTCCCTTTGGTTGATAAAGTGCTGCAACATCATGAAGAAGATAAAGAGTCAGATTACATTTCTCTTTGTCATGAAATGGAAGTTAATCAATTTTTGGTGTCGGCTAAATGTAAGTCTTCTTCTACAACTGATTCAAGTATTGAGTTTTTAAATTTGGATGAAAAAAATTTAGACTTGATAGCCACAAAGAACGATGAAGTTAGTTCTATTTGGATTGGTCCCATGTGCGAAGAAAATTTATGTCAATTTAGTTATGGTTTTGATTCTGAATTTACTATAGAAGATGATTGTGATAAATGTGAGTATGATGCAATATCTTTTTCAGAATCATTTGAATTTTCTAATTTTATCAATCTTGATTTGGATGCTGAAATCTCTGTTAAAAGTGATATTGTCGAAGGAGGTGAATGTGAATATGTTTCAGTATCATTTTTAGAATCTTTTGAGTATTTTTCTTCTTCACAAAGAATGGTTGAATGTATGAGAAGTGATATGCAGGAAAGTGCAGAAGAATCAGAGATTTATGATGAGCTTTATGATGAAATGTGGCTATTTGGGAAAGATATTTGGGGCACTAATTTGCAACATGTTTCCACATTTACTTTTAGCAAAGAAGAGGTCATTAAGGAGCAATGGTTTTGGTTCATCTTGTTGGAGCACAATTTTATTTTCCAGAAAGGATCATTTTTCTCCCTTCTAGTTAATGGTCATGTATGAGTTTCATTATGCTCTCTCTTCTTTTGGTGAGGTTTCCTCACCCATTTGTAAATAAGTTTTTCTTCCACAGTTTTGGTGTGCTTAGCTTAGCTTTTCCCAGTTTTGTGTTTCCAGTTGTTTTTGGTTTTCATTTTTGTCCTTTCTCCTCTCTGCCCTACCGGAAAGAAACTCTTTTATTGTTTCATTTATGCCTAGACTCTATATCCTAGTGGATAAGTCACTTGTTTTAACTAGAGATACTGGATTCTTTGTGCACCTTGCAACAAACAATCCCCATTTAGAGCTAGCTGTAGGCGCACTTTTAGTAAACCATTTTTAAACTTGTAAAGTCACCTCCCATGAAAATAAATTCCCCTATTGTGTTCCCAGATTTCACTAACAATATTTCTATGAAGGTTGAATTATTTCAAATTCTAGAACATGCAGATGTGGAAGCAGAATGGTGAAACTCTGACCAAGTTTGAAAGAAGCAGAAAGTTTATCTTCTGCTACACTTTTCGTAGTCAAGTTGGAGTTTTCCGCCAAAGGATAAGTCAAAGTTCAATTTTCCACATGAGAAGAGAAAAGGAAAAATCTCAGTTCACATTGAGGAGGCATGGATTCTTAATATTAGAATTTCAAGATAATTTATGGATTAGTCAAACAAAATCATACCCATATTAAATAAGAAGAAAATCCAATAGCAGAGTCCATTATCAAATTTCCACCAAGTAGCCAAAAATGGAAATTCCGCTTGGAGAAGGCCATAGTTAAAATCCCGCCAAAGTGAAGTAACGATGAGATGCTAAATAAAAGAAACCTAATGAGCTCGGTCCTTTTCTGTGCATTGGATACCATCTTAGATTTAGAAGCTCTGCTTGAGTGTGAAATGGTAATTAAAATTCATGCCTTCATGAACAAACCATGTCTTCATTTCCATGGCCGAGCACATCGAAGATGTTTTTGACACTGACCCACATCTATGGTTACTTCAAAGGAATCGATGCAAAATCAATATTGAAGTTTTAAAAACTATCTCAAGGCCGAAAGGAACTATAAAGGTGGGTTGACAGATTGGGTGGACTGAGCCTTTTGATGGGAAGCAATGTGAAAAATATTTTATGATCATCAGGCTTAACTATGTTGAAGACTCCCCATGGCATACACATGAAAATCTCAAACTCAACAAATGTACAGCTAAACCACTCAGGTTTAGTGATTAAAGAGCTCACTAAGGATGCATGATATTCAAAAAGGAGCACCCATCATAGAGATTACCATGCAATAATGAAAGAGTAGGCATTTCCAAAGCCACTTGAGCTCATTACTCTCACTTTTTGATAACTATTCCAGTCTATGGGGGATTGACATCATTAAAAGACGACCGAGAGTGATCTACTCGCCAAAAGAGGTACCTGGAGAGCACATGAGTTAAAAATGATCTTCCCTCAACTAGAAGCAGGGAACCAAATGGATAATAGAGCATATGATTGCATGATAGAGGAAAGTGTTTGATCTATACATAATCATGTAAACAATTTGACCTGAAGCCGCAACCTTTGTTTCAAGTATCGAGTATCCAAGGGCTTGAAGGAAGAATTCCCATGTCGAGTGCAAGGAAAAAGTGTACCAATTGATGGATGAGAGGCCACACTATTGGTACTCCTAAATTTGGAACAAATTTGGAGTGACCATGTTAAATTTTTCAGTTGAGCAAACTAAGTGCCCTTGAAAATTTTGTGAGAAGGCTCAATTCGAGTGATTGAAAAAGGTGCCCGGATGATTTTCATAAGATACAAATTGGGGAGAGGCTTTAATGCCTTCCATTTGGCATATGTAGTGGGTCCCAGCTCCTTAATTCCAATTCTGACATGTTTAGGGACTAGCCATTTTGAGGTGGTCACCTAATTCTGCATTTTTTCTCAAGTGTTAATCTATTGTAAATGGCCTAGTTTGCTTTTAAATATCTTGCAACCAGAAATATGTCACGACCCACCACTTTGGGGATGTTGATTATGTGTATTAGAGAAACTATGTTTTGAATCCCAAGTCATTTTGATGTGTTCTGACTAGATTTTAAATCCCTCAAAGTTGGTGGTTTGTTGTTGTCATGCATTGTGCAATTGATCAGAAATCTGAATAGCCCTTTTTGACATGTTACAACTTTTGACCAATTCACCCAATTGAGAAAATTCCTTTTGTATTGTGTTACAGTGGTCACACACTCCATGTTTTCTAGTCTGTAGATCTTTATGAAATCAGATGACAAGTTTTCAAGAACCATTCTGATAGTGATTAATTCTGATTTCCTATGTATTCAAATGCAGAATTGGTAAGTTGTCCACTTTGAGGTTTTGAAAATGTGTACCCGGGTGAAAATTTTGGATAATTGAGTTGTGCCTCATATTGAAAACATAGGAATGTACTCACCAAAATATTTACAGACTCCTACCAATCCAGTTATCCACTTTGCCAGAGCCTTTCCATTCCTGATTTATTAAAAGTTTCTCTGAAAGTACTGAATCCAGATTTAAATGGCATACTTTGTCCTTTCCCCATTTGCACCCGGTTCGAGGTCAGACATAATTGAATATGGATTTTCATTGTAGACCTAGGAATGAACTCATCTACAGATTCCCAAACTTTGATCAATCCAGTTGATCACTTTGCTTCGCTGATTCTAGATTCAGTTTCTACTTTCTCACTGTGTTAAAATTCAGAAAATGGGTTAAGGTGCTATCTTTGCGGATTGGTATCAATTGAGTGGTTTGTTTTCAGAGGAAAAAAAATGGGGATTCATTTTCCACATCTGGAATTAAATCAGGCTCCAGAGGTTTAGTTTCTGAAAGATCTTTTTGATGACCTTATGAGTCCAGTTTCGGAGGCAGTTTGTTCAGTTTGTAGTGCGGAAAGGTGTTAAGTTTCAGAGTAGCCATTTTGCAAGAGTGATATCTTTCTATCTGAAAGATGTTTTTAGGAACCAATTAGGGCATCATGCTCATTGCATATCAATGTACTATCTGACTTCATGGAGAAGTTTTGGAATGTGATTTAGTCATTTTGCAATGGTCGATCTTAAGGCGATTTATGTTGTTCCAGCATTTGCACCTACACTAGTTTTCTGAAAGTGCTAAGTTTCATCAGTTGCATATTGTGCCGGAGAATGAATCTGAAGGAGCCCTTTCATATGCATAGTCATTATATATGAATGAGCCATTTTTCCGAATGCCAGAGTAAGATTACTTATTTCAGTGAATTTTTTAGGCCAGTTCCGGAGGCCAATTACCATCAATGTGATCATACTACATAAGTTTCAGAGTGATTATAAAGGCCACCGGTTTGTTTTCAATCTTTGAAATTTAAGATGTAGGCAAGAGGCAATAGTGAAAAAGGACTTTCAAATAATACAAGGCAACAATCAATGCCATCCATCCGGTTAGCCTCTACTCAACATTCTGTCGGATTGTCTACGTGACAGAGTTGTGTTTTAAATGCCAGTTGAATTCTCATGGGGATAGCTTACAACTACAGGGTTAGAGTACTTTCTAGGCATTTTCTATGTTCCACATGAATGACCATACCATTCATGTATCTATAACCAGCGACAACAAAGGAGAACAATTAAGTCTGTTTTGGTGATTTTTGATGATTATAAAACAATTTACATTGCTAATGGGCTGCGTAGACAGCATGGAGACTTTTAATGTTTAAAGACGTTGTTTCTATTAGAGGGAATTGGGGGCTAAAACATTAAATGAGCTGCAACTAAGGTCTGCACAATATTTATAAGTAATGCTCATGCTATGAAGGCAGGAAAACCTCACGCAGCACTTGGGGGAACTTTATAAATAAATTGCTCATGTTTCAGACATAACACATGTCTGAGAATAGCTCCATTTCCTGCACAAGAATTAAAATGCAGGTTAAAAGAATTGGAATCATCAAGTGGACAGCCCAAATAGACAGAGAACAATACCAAGTTAAGGAACTTCATTTTGCAAATGAATTTGCACAAAGTCTGCACAGACAAGTAAGGGAGGATTTCATGCCATTTTTGAGGGCATTTTTCATTGCAAACATTAAACCAGAGTAATTAGCGCAGCAACAGTATAAACAAAGGGTGTGAACTATTTGAACAGAATCCTTCCAAGCTTATGCAATGTATGTTTTTGACCAGCAAGCACCATGAGGTATTGTGCAGCATATTAAGGGGATTACATTTTAAATTGTAATTGGCATATGTAAACTAAAATATTTTGTTCACCCAATGCTTTGTCAGTGTTAATGTATGAAGAGGATATAAAGTTTTTAATGCCAAGACAGAGCAGTGTAAGTTTGTGCAGAGGAGAGAAATCAAGACACCATGCCCTGCGAAAGTTTGAAAGACAGCAAACATTAAATTGCAAATAACATTGCCACAGAGTCTGCGATAGAAAAGGGAGGAGATATTTGAAGTTTGTGGAGATTTTAATGATGGATCTGCAGATGTTACTCCATACAAAGGGGCACACTGGCCATTAAAACATAGTGATGCTTTCTATTTGCAAGATAACAAAGACATTAATGAGCAGTTTTGATGTAAAACCCAGGAAAGGTCAAAAACTGTGTATTTCCTTTGTCCCACATTCACTATGTGGTGGCCTTTTTTGATATTTATATGCCAAAACACTAACTCTCAATGTAAATAAGAGAGCCCAGAGGCTCTTGGCAGGTCTTTGAAGGCTGGGGGTCGAATTGCATAGGCTATACATAGTGTTTTGAGACAAAATTCGAAAATCACTTTGAAAATATGAAATCTATTATCCCACATTGTTCCCACATGTGAAAACTGAAGTCTTTATATGCAAAAATGAAAACATAGTAATTTGAATGAAGAGGAAGAGGCTATCCACGCATGCCCAGTCATCTGACTGCCTCGGTTTCTATGCCCAAAATTCAAAGGTAAGTAAATTTTGTAGAAGTGATGACGTGGCATCCGGTCGCATGGTCACGAGATGCACTTGGTTTCCCAGTCGCAAGAAGGCCCCAGTCGCCCAGTCGGGAGAGAAACTACAGGTAACCGCCAGAATTCAGAAACTTGGTGACTGACCGCTAGCGGTTAGTCGCGTAGTTGCAAGATATCAGAGTTAACCACTGAGACTTGGTGACTAACCGCTAGCAATTAGTCGCGAATTAGCTAGATGGAAATGTTAGCTGCTGCGACAAGGAGGTAGCCGCTGGTCGCGAGGTTGCTAGATGAGAACAAGCCACTGGATGTCAGTTGCGAGGTTGCCCAGGGTTGACAGTAGAGTTAGAAATGGCTCGCGACTTAGAGACTATGGTTGTCGCATGGTTGCCAGATGTAAATGAGGTTAAAAATGAGTTAAAGGCATAGTTTATAACAGCGAATAGGAGGGTGCCACATGTTGATTTCTGGTGACTTCTGGGCAAAACGGGCAGAAAATAAAGTTTTCAAAGGAAATTTAAATGATATGCAGATTTCTTAAAAGGTTAAAGTGCATACAAAGAAAGGGTATTTTATTTCAAATTCTATGAAATATGCATTCCTGGGGATTTTTATAAACACATGGGATAATCTGATTTTTCAGAGATTGGGGATAAATTAGATTTTCTCAGGCATGGAAAGATTAGATTTTTAAGGGGTAAATAAGATTAGATTTGCACAAAGGGATAAGACAAAATGCTTACATGTTTTATTGCATAAGTAAGATTTGAAAGAGCTTTCCAGGAGGGTTTTTCAAGAAGATATTTTATCAGATTTTCAAAGATATTTTCAAACAGATGAAATCAGATTGGAGACTTTTCAGTGGGAGAATGAAGGAGATTTACAAAGGGATAAAATCAGATATTTTCTCAAACAGATGGACTCAGTTTTTAAAGATATTTCAGATATTTTGAAGACTTGTAATGATAGGTAAAATCAGATTTGTGAAGTCACCCAGAAGGTTCAGATATTTTGAAAAGAAGGAATGAGTAAAAATTAGATTTGAGAGAGGGATAGGTGTTAGCTAGACAGAATTTTTAGGGTTTCTTCTCTTCTATATCTTTCTTTCTTTTCTCAGTTGTAAGGGTTCCTTTCCTCTGCTCTATTCTGGTTTTTTCCTACAGATGCCCAGAGCAGGTCCCTGTTGGTCTTGTGGAAATTTTATTGTAATTTATACTTCTGTGTCTTTGTATATTCATGAAAGCTTATTGTTTGGATGTGTTGAAGCAGAATATAGTAATAGAATATAGTGTGGTTCTTCCTCTTTCATATTATCTTGTCTATTTGCATTCTGTTTGTGCTCCAGTGTGTTTCACCTGTAAGGCATTTGAAATACACCAGCTACAAGGTAGTTTGTTTAATTATTTATGAGTTCCTTTTAAGGAGAGGACTAAGTTTCATAGATGATTTTAGAGAGCAAAGCATTGTGATAAGGATTTGATGTAGATGTATGTATATGAGAGGATAGTTTGTAAGGCACTCTATCTCAGCTGCATGTAGTTTGTAAGGCACTCTACAATATCTATATTAGTTTATCTCTGTTGATTCATGTTTTCATTGAATCTTTTCCCAAGGGATAGGCACTGGCATAGAGTATAGTTTGCAGTTTGTTCCTCATCCAATATCAAAAATCATTTCAATTAAACATAGTTTTGTTACTGATAACAAATGAGATGAACTCATAAGGATTTGTATCAGCAAGATACTATTCAATTTGTTAATACCTTGAAGAGTGGATCATTAGTTTATCCCTCCTACTATAAAAGGAAGAAGGATGAAAATCCTTGTATCATTGGTTTTTGATATATTTAAGACCATAAGTTTGCATGGTTAAATCTTGCATTTGATTATGCTTGGTCATTTGTAAGATGATTTATAAGTTGGTTTAACAAAGATACATAGAAAATCAGTGTGCACATTAATACATACTGTGTAAACAACAATCATAAGAGGTAAAACCTACCTGAGTATATGGGGAGCTCAAAAATGAAGAAGGACCTTATCCAGTCCTTAGCAATTAGGCTTTTCTTGTCTCTAAATCAGTATTAGAAGGCATAGTGTTCAAATAGACATTTCAAGCATTGTGGTTCATACAAGAAAAATCCCTAACACACACCTTAGTAAGGATTAATTATTGATGATTCTTGCATGAGGGATCAATTCAAATGATCAATCTAACACCGATATGAAGAATAGCATAGGCGTTCATTAGACAATGGCCTATACTAAAAAAATGAAAATTGAGCATCATTTCGCATGACTCTATGCAAATGGTATGTGAAAATTGAGAATGCCTTATGGATAGTGTGAAGACTGAAAATAGAAATTTGGGGTGGAGATTTTCCATTTCTCTAATTAAATAAGAATGCCCAAGCTCAGGAAGCATATGAAGGAGAAAATACAATCTTACAGTCTTAGTGATTGATTTTTCTTCTAGATCGAGTCAAAGTCACATCTACAAAGGTGCAAAATCCATAAATTTTTTTATATAGATTATGCACTAGACCACTCTCTTGTTTTTTGTTTGATCTTCACACTATTGAGCATACCCATCGGTTGATTAAGATAAGAATTGCGATGTCAAAACACACAAGGCTCAAGTTCATGGCAGGTATCTTTTTTTTTGGAGGATGAACTCATATACTAAAATAGAACATCCAATCCACACAGATCACTAGGACAAGATTCAGTTTGTTAGAATAGAGCATTATGCCACCGGTGATTATTTCAAATACATTATCTTTGAAGGACACTTGTATATGTCACATAGTATCTAGATGCAAGGGGAAAAGTCTAAAGTTGGACACATGGTTCTTATAGTTGGTCCCTCAAAAAAAATATAGTATAGACAAGTGCCAAAAAATCAGATTCGATAGCAGAGGTAGCTTCATTATAATTTTGGCTATTTATCTTACTCATACCTCTTTTCTTGGAATCATATGCCACGTGGATGGAAAGGCTTTTTCATTTTCTACAAATGGTGATGGTGAATTCACATTTCCTGAAGGATACAGAGTCTCACCTTAATAATAATTTTAATGAGAAGGAGAATCTCTTCATTTGATTCGATCAATTATGGAAAGACAGTTAGAAAAGACCAAAAAAGAAGAGAACCAAAAGATTTTGAGGATGTATCTAATAAAACACTTCACCTACAAATACTTAATCGATGCTAGTGTTATATTAATGTTTGTTGTTATAAACAAAAAGGTGTAATAGATGTTAGAGAGCATCTCTTCATCGGAATAGTTCTTTATAACTAAAAAAGAAGATTAGTTTAAAAAAAGGATAATGAAAAGCCATCGGAAGCAACTGAAAGAAATGATTATTGTAATCGAAAAGTCACAGGGGAAGTGAAGTATTTTGGAAGTCTATTTATTGTAAAATATTTTCATTGGAAAGGGTTCTTCTTTTCTGCCAGAGACAGAGTGCTATTGTGGAGAGGAGAGCATTTATTCATGCATTTTCATTGTATTTTCATTTGGAGGTTAAATGTTTGGATTTATAGAATTTATTTAGCAGACAATTTGTGAACTTATAATGGTTTAAGTATTGTTATTTATTTTTATAATAAAAGGTATTTTTACATCAAATCTAAGATTTTGAGTATTAATTTCTTTCATTGTATTCAATCTGAGAGTTATTGCATTCGTATTGTTGACATCATCTTGCATCTTGGAGTTAAACGGGGAATAGGTTGTGAATCTGAGTATTTTATCCATTCACTTTGCAGGATTCAGAATGTTTGATCTTTTCATTTTAGTTTTATTGCATTTGCATTTGCAATTTTAATTTATGCATTACCAATGCTGAGAAGTCATATTAAGTGTGGGTTCTTGGAGTTGGCTAAGTTTAGGGTTGAATTCACTGCCCGAGTTAGTTCCTTCTGGGGCTGGATTGGTTTTCCTCTTCCGTTCTCAAGTTAAGAATGTACCCAATTAGTTTAGGAATAAATCAAATTCATTGAATATCATTCATAAGAGAGTTGTACCTTTCAATTTAGAGGAAATCTATCATCCTGATGATAGATTATCCAATTTCTGGTAGATGATTATCTCTTACAAATTTGGGCATTTGGGAGTTTATTGAAAAAGAACAATCTATTTACCAACACTTAGCAAGGGGTTATATAATTATTTGTACATAGGAAAGCCTTAATTTGTCTTCCTGATTAATTATTTGTATATTAGGAAAGCTTAATTGGCCAACCTAATGAATTATTGTAAGAGGGTATATATGAGTGATATTTTCCTTTGAAAAGGTGTGAGAGAGATTGAAAAGAAAAAAAAATGAAATTTGTGATGCTTTTTTGACTAGTGGATGTAGAGCAGAGTTTATGAGAAGAGTACTTCATTGGAACTAACCAAGCAAAGATAGTTTCTATCAGACAGTTCACTAGATTGTATATTTCCTATATATACTTGTTTGGATTGTGAATCTTGGAGGGTGGATTTAACCTTCTTTGGGAAGTGTGCCTAGGTAGTGATCCTACTATTTCTCTTGACTCCTAACAAGGTTTGTCTCCTAATAGGGACTATGTACTATAGTTTTGTAATAAGCTCGTAACAGGGCTAAATCTTTTAACATTGATACTATACTCACAGTACATTATTTGTGGGTGTTAATTCACACTCAATTTTTACCTCTAACAAGGTTTCCTTGACAAAAAGTATTGTGTAATGGTATTGGAATTTACTGTGTTATCATTTACATTTATAGATTTGGATTATAAAGATTAAAGTTTAATAATCTATGTCATAACTAATTTAGCCCCCTCTCAGTTATCTTGTGGACTATTATTCCTAACAAGTCTTTCATCTTCATTTGAATCTAGTAATATTTAAACTCTTGGGAGCATATGAGGTCATCTTTCTCAATAAATCTAGCGTAAATTGTCTCTCATTCATCTCTAATAATTGCAAGATTTTCATCTTCATGCAACTATGCTTTATAGTCATGATTTTCCTCCTGGTAAATTGAAAGTGGGGACTATGGAACTACCTCATCAACCTAGTTCATATCTCTCAAAGTGGTTGCAATCTCATCAGTGTCACCTCTCCCTTCAAATAACTCACACAAGATAGGAGAAGGTGCCTTGTCAATCTTGGAATTCTTTAGGTGGGAAGAATCAGAGTCCGTATTTGTAATGATAAGTTTTCTAGGCCTTTTGGGAAGAGGCTTAACCTTTACATATGATGTATCCTACCTCTTTCCCTGCAATTTATCAAAATATTGAATACAAAATTCCATTCTAAAAACCTCATTGCTTTCCTCACTATGGAATTTAGGTAATCCCTTCAAGGTCCTACCATTTTCCAATTCCACCAAGATTTTCACCTTGTCCCATCTCTAATGAATCTCATGCATATCCTGATAGTCTCTTGCAATATCTTCTAATTAATCAAGAGAATCCCTATAATCATTAATCATAGATCTGATATGTTTTTTAGGGTCATACTTCCTTGATTTCACACTATCCATACAATAATATTGCAAATATTCTTGTAGCTTCTCTAAACTTCCAGAACCTATAGAAAAACCTACAAATCTAGTCACATTGGGAAAAAAATGTTCCTTTCCTCCTTGGGGCATTCACTTCCTTTTTGAACCATAAAAGATTCCACATAAATTTCATTTTTTCCTGCATAAAAAGGGGCATCTTGTGTGGGCTTTTGTATATCCATACACTCAAAAAATGGTATATCTTGTTGTGCAAATCTAATCTCCAAAATTATGACTAAAAAACATCATCAGGTTTAGTATATTTTAGTCTCATAATTTCCTTTATCCTAGGATGAATTATTATTATAGTCCCTCCTACTACTCTGATAACGCACACCACAAACCTATCATGGAACATCTTATAGTTACCATCTTTGCTGTGTTTATCCTAAACCCTACGCCACAACTGAACTGGTAGTCCAACCCATTGACTATCTGTGGTGGTTATGTTTAATGAATGAATAAAATGAATCTATTTTACATCAAAAGGAGATGGTAGAGTAGAGAATAATTCTTTCATTTTCTGGTCTCCTTCTACTCAACTAATTCTTTATGGAGAATCCTCTCTAGCTCAGAAGCACTCTCAAATTTCTGCGACGGATGTAAATGTTGTTTTCTCATGGACATGTACATGAGGTCAATTGGCATTTTTATCTTATGATTTTATCTAAAGGTTTTTCCCCAACCCCAGTAGTTCCTATGAGATAAATACATGAAATAATTTGTTTAAAAAGGGGCTTTTCCATCCAACCAAGCTTAACTAGTCCAACTAGTTACCAAAAATCCTAGTTTCTTCCACTAATCCTCTACCTAGTCTATCAACTCTCTACCTAGAATCTTCCCATACATTCTCCAAGAGTCTTAACACCCTTCTTGACCCATCCTAGTTCATTCTACATTCATCCCAATCCTCCACTACCTTTTACCAAACCAATTGGTCACCAGTTCACTAGGAGGCCTAATTGCCTAATTCCTAGTAGGTCTATTTTCACCAATTTTGGCCTAATGATCCCAAAATCCCTAAATGAGTCCACAAAAAACTTGGAAATCTTCAAGAAATCATTCAACTCTATCAAAATCCAAAACCCTGACCTCTGATGGCACCCAAAACCCTACTTTCTCGCCAGCCTTAGATTATAGCCTATTAATTAGGCCTCTGGACCAGTATACATGAACAATTGATAATCTTGTCTCCAATCACTAATTCACCTCTAACCACCATTGAATCCTTTTAGGATACTAGCTATTGCATCTAGAAATTCCACTAAGTCTTTTCCAAAAGATCTTTGGTGCTCATACAAAGTCTTTCTTCTCTCTGTCCTGGCTCACGTGGTTTCACCAGTCAGCCATAGGGCTTCACTTTTGGCCTATGAAATAAAATGAAACAACCAAAAAGTAAAATACAAACCTAAATACAAAACCTAACCCTAATATCCCCATGGTTTTAGACAAGTCCACCAGAGGAATTTTAGGTTAGAGCCATTTCTAACTAGGTAGCACTGTTTTTGTCTCTGTCAGACCAGTGACATTCAAAATTGTGTAACTTAACTTCTACTGCACTTCAAAAAAAACTACTTAATTTATAATAAATATGAAAGAGAAAACTACACTATCATGGAGCCTGATCACCTTTGCGAATCCGTACACAACTGTATAGAAACAAAAAATAGTGCAGATTACACAAAAGAGAATACACACATCCGTACAAAGGTGTCAGAATTAAGTTTTTCACTCCAAAATCTCATTAACCTCTTCAAAGAATTGAAACCATGCTCATATACCAAGCATGGGGTAGTTACATTAGTTTTAACTAAATTTTGTCAAATCTTGAAAAGTTGCTTGAGCAACTTTCAAAGTTGCTAGCAACATTTTGTCATTTTGAGAAATTTGACCTTGGTAGTCAACTTGATGATGGATGTTGACCTATAAGACCCAAAATATGATGAGTAGGGTCTTAAAACATACCTCCAACTCATATTACCCTAAAATAGCAATATTTCACAAATTGAAGCCAAAGCATCCTAAAACACTCAATGGGCACTAAGGTCCTACAAACATGAAGTAAATAACATTGTATCCAACCCCTTGGATATTATTCTAACACACACCTAAACACCTACAACAACCCAAAACAAAACTAAAAAATGATATAGGGAGGTTCCCTGCACCATACTCCCCTAGACAAAATAACTCAAGTCCCTTGAGTTAGGAGGTCTTCAATGGTGACCCCATGTTTCAGAATGTCCAGCTCTATCATCTAAGTAGCCTCAGCTTCAGGTAGCCCCTGCCACTTGATGAGATACTCCTTTTAGTTACCCTTCCTTGTCTTATTTATCACCTTAGAGTCCAAGACACTTTCAAATTGCAATGGCTTTGGCGTAGCCAAATCCTTCACCCAATCATCTTCCTCCAAGTCTTCAAGAGTAGACTGACCTGTGTCTAGAGGTTATCCCCTATAGGGATATAGTTCACAAAACATTGAAAATAGGTGAAATTCTGAAATCAGGAAGCAATTCCACTTCATAGGCATTCTTGTCATATTTATGAAAAATCTTCAATGGTGCAATCTTCTTCATGAGTAGCTTAGCTGGTTGGCCTTTGGGTAGCCTCTCCTTTTTGAGGTAGGAAAGTACTAGATCCCCAACCTTGAATTGAAAGTCCCTCCTGGTCTTATCAGCTTTGGTTTTTTACTTCTCCACTTGTTTTTGTAAAGCCTTATTGACTTGATCATGAAACTCCTTCATCTGATCTACAAATGACTCTCCTTATGCACTTCTCTTGTCCCTAAAAATGAGATCCCTCAGCTCCAAAACCCCTCTAGGATTGACCCCATAAACTACCTCAAAGGGGCTCTTACCTGTACTCCTATTAATGGAGTCATTATATGCAAATTCTACCTACCCTATGATATGATCCCAAGATTGTCCATGTTGTTTGGTCAAACACCTCAGCAAATTACCAAGTGACCTATTCACTACTTCTATTTTCCTACCTAATTGTGGATGGTAGGATGAGGAGAAAGACAAATTAGTTCCAAGCATCTTCCAAAGAGTTCTCCAGAAGTGACCCACAAACTTTGTATCCCTGTCACTGACAATATTCAAAGGAAAACCATGGATTCTTACAATATCCCTAAAGAATAGCCCTACAATTTAAGGGGCATCATTGGTCTTCTTGCATGGAATGAAGTGTTCCATCTTCCTGAAATGGTACACCACCACAAACACACAGTCAGGTCCCTTATGTGTCTTTGGTAACCCAAAAAAAAAATCCATACTAAGGCACTCCCAAGGCCTTTGGGGTATATATAATGGTTGATACAACCCACTATTGATGCTTTGTCCTTTTTCCCTCTAACAAATCTGACATTGTTCTACAAATCTCCTCACATCTGACTGCATCTTAGGCCAATAGTAATGCCTATGCACCTGTTCCAATGTTTTATCCACTCCAAAGTGGCCTCCCAAGCTCCCTTGGTGTTTCTCCTTCATAATTTTTTCCCTCATTGAGAACTGAGGTATACACATAAGATGACCTTTGAACAATAGGCCTTCTTGCAACACAAACTCACTGAAATACACCTTGAACCCCTACTGAAACTTCACACAAGCTTCATAAGCTTCTTTGAAATGTTTGTCTTCCTTGTAGAGGTCTTTCAAATCATCCAATCCTACACTTTTTAGTTGTATCTCTTGGATTTTGAGTACTCTCCTAGTAAGAGCATCTCCAACCTTGTTGATAACCCATTTCTTATGCTTAATAACAAATGTATAATCCTGCAATGATTCTACCCACTTCATATGCCTCTGATTTAGTTTTTCTTGTCCATTTAGGAAACTTAAGGCATGGTTATCAGTATAGACCACAAACTCCCTAGGTATAAGGTAGTGCCTCCACTTCTTAAGGTCTTGTACCATAGCATAGATTTCCAAGTCATATGTGGAATACTTTTGTTTAGCTTCATTTAACTTTTCTAAAAAGAAAGCCACAGGGTGTCCCTCTTGGCTCAACACTACTCTAATAGCCAACTTGATAGCATCACGCTCTACCGCAAAGAGTTTATTGAAATTAGGGAACCTAAGAGTAGGTATTTCTGCAATTCTCTTCTTTAACATTTCAAACCCTTGGTTTTCTACCGCTATCCATTCAAATTTACACTTGATTCTGTCTTTTATGGTGTTAAGTATAGGGGCACATACATGACTGAAATTTCTTACAAATTTCCTATAGTAGGAAGCCAAACCATGGAAAATCCTAACATCCCCTATGGACCTATGTTTAGGCCATTCCAAAATGGACTTAACTTTATCAGGGTCCATTTTCATACATCCATTAGCAACCACAAAACCAAGGTAAACTAGTTCAGTTTTGAGAAACTAACACTTTTCTTGATTTATCATCAACTTCTCTTGATGTAGGTTCCTTAATACCACCTCCAAATGCTTCATGTGATCCTCCTTGGACCTTCTAAAGATCAAAATATTGTCAAGGTAAACTATTACAAACTTACCAATGAACTCTACTAGCACTTCATTCATGAGCCTCATGAGTGTGCTAGGTGCATTACTTAGGCCAAAGGGAATTAATAGTCACTCATATAGACCCTCATTGGTCTTAAAATATATTTTCCACTCATCACCTAGACTCACCCTTATCTGATGATACCCTGACTTCAAGTCCACCTTAGAAAAGTAACAATATCCTCTAAGATTTTCCATCAAGTCTTCTATACAGGGCATTGGGAACCTATATCTGATTGTGATCTTGCTTATATCCCTGGAGTTTGTACACATCCTCCATTTTCCATCATTCTTAGGTTAAATTACTGTTTGCACAGCACATGGGCTCAAACTCTTCCTTATTAACCCCTTATCCAAGCAAATCTTGGATCTATTTTTCTATCTCTGCATTTTGGCATGGTGTCATCTTATATGCCTCTTTGTTTGGAAAATTTGCTCCAGGAATGAGGTCAATCTGATGACTCACATCCCTCATAGGTGGTAAGGCACTTGGAAAACCATTATCTACTATGTCATGGTACTTTTACAACAAAGCTTGTATCTCTGGTGGCAAACAAAATTTCTCCTTAGTTTCCTCCTTTGGTTTGATCACTACTGCACAACAGACTCCTTTCTCCTTCTTCATGGCCTTTAGAAACTCTTTCCCACTCAATAACATCACACTTGTCCCCAAATTTTTCTCTTCATTGGGTTCTTTCAATGGATCCATTTGTAATTTCTTTCCTAGCTTGGTGATGACATAATTTTTCTTCTCTCCATCATGTATTGCTTTGACATCATACTTCCATGGACATCCTAGGAGTAGGTGGCATGCATCCATAAGCAGTATGTCACATAGGACCTTGTCCTTATATTCCCCAATCTCAAACTCAACCATAGTTTTCTCATCTACCACTATTTGTTGACCCTTTTTCAACCATGAAACCTTATAAGGTGTGGTATGAGGTATCCTTCTCATCTTCAATTTCTCCACCATCTCAGTGGACACTATATTCTTAGTGGATCCAGAGTCCACTATAACCTTGCAAATCTTCCCATGAGACATACAAGTTGTCTTTAATAAGTTCTTTCTTTGGGGTGGCTCTATGGTATTAGGCACTTTAAATAGGGTTCTTCATAACATCAAGTTCTCCCCATCCAATACTGGCCCTGCCTTGGATATGGGTGAAGTAACACTTTGGGTATCCTCCTCTTGAACTAACTAATTCCTTCTATCCCCCATTGAAGATGAGGAAGCCTTCTCTGGACACATGTCCATTGTGTGACCCACTTGGTTGCAATTATAACACCTACCAATGAAAACTAAATTAGATCTTCCTTGGGGTTGGAACCTACCTCTTGGTGGTCCTCTACCTCTATATCCTCCCCTTTGGAAAGATCCTCTATACTGGTTCCCTCCACTACTATCCATGAACTGACTTTCTTCTTATCTATTAGCGTTCTGTCCACTACCAAAGTTACCCCTGCCTCTCTAAAAACCTTTTTTTATTTCTGCCACCTCTTCCTCTTTGATGGACTAGCCTTATGCTCTACTCTCAAGGCCAACTGGAAACACTTGTGCATGTTTTTAGGAGCCATCATGATAATCTGATCTTGTATTCCTTGTCATAGCCCATTCAGATACCTTGCCACCTTCTCCATTTCATCTTCTTGTCTCCTAGACCTTATGCTTAGTTTATGGAACTCCTCTGTGTATGCACTCACTGTCATCTCCTTCTATCTTAATTTCTACAACTTTTGGTACATTTCAATTTCATAATCAGTAGGAAAGAATTGTGCCCTCAATATAATTTTCATCCTCTCCAAACAAACAATCTTTTTCTTTCCACTATTCACTCTTTCATCCTGCGTCATGTTCCACCACACCAATGCAGATCCCTTGAGTCTAGCCTTAGCATAGCTGACCCTCTTCTCCTCTGAGATTTCTTTGTAACCAAATTGGTTGTCAATGGCTTCAAGCCAATCTAACAACTCTTCTCCATTCAGGCTACCACAGTAATATTGTATGTGCTCCATGCTACCCTTTTTTTTTTTTAAAGAAAAAGTGGACAAGCCACTATATATATATTAATAATAAAAGCTTGTTCAAGAGCTCCTTCGAGAAAGAACTAGCAAGAAAACCCAGAATCTGGCTCAAATACATTGTTTACAATAAAAAATAGAGTACCCTCCCTATTACATTGGTCAAATTATCATACTATAGCATCAAAAGTTGCCTATAATCAAAATAAAGCTCTATGGCTTCTTACAAAGCATCAGTATTATTGGTTGGCTAACCTTGATGATCAATATCATTTGTCGGTTAAACCTGTTGGTGCTTGCATTATCAGTTTTGTTTATTGGCCGGTGTTAGTCTTTTTATCATCAGTGTCATTTGTTGGTGTCGTCAGTGTCGATAATGATTTGTGTCAGTTGTTGGTTGATGGTGTCATCGTTGTCAGATATGTTTTGGGCCGGTGTCTATTGTGGTCGGTGTCAGTTATGCCCATTGTTGGCGTCAGTGCTAGTCCTTGTTGGGTAGAAATGAAACCAGTATCCCCATGGTACCCAACCCATATACAACCCCAAAAAAGGAAATTTTGTATCATTTCAAGCCCGAAATATCATAAATTTTTAGTTCTTCAAAATCAGACACTATCAAGGGGTCAACTTTATCAACAACTATACAAAACTACAAAATTTGATGCTTTCTAATACTTGCATTACTCTTGCATCTTGTCATCTTTCACAACCTGGTGTGAATGGTGAGGCCATTCCATAGTCGACACCTTTGATCCTACCTCTGTTGCAGCCGACACCCAATCGATAGCCCCCATATTCTGCTACTTGTGAGATGTCATATCTCGTGGCCCCCATCTCATGAGCCATTCAGATGGTTCTAGTCCAAGGGGAATGGTATCCAACCCACTTCCTTGTGCTCCATGTTGTCTGCCTTCCCTACCCATAATGGGTGTTGCACCCGACACCCAGTCCAATGATTGTGATTCTTGTACATTTTTTTGTAGATTGGCGCTTGTGATATCTCCTTGCCTTACTTGAGGTCTCTAGGACTTGTTGTGCTTAAGCATCTATGGTACATTTGGAACCCCTAAGAGGACCGACAGTGCGTGAACCATGACCATTATTTTCCCCTCCAACATTGGGCCAAGAACATGCCCACTCTCTTGCAGAGCATTGTGCATGATCTACTCATTCTACATTTCTATTGCCCTCTTGGCTCCATTAAACAAAACTAACGCTCTATGGTTGTGCAAAATTTGGTGTGTGGTGAAAAAACCTCCAATCAACGCACAGCCATTCCAAAGGTCATAGTTGTGCATAGCCTATTTTAGCTTAATGACAATCCAAAATTGCTTCTGAACTACTTTGTATGCCAAAATCTCTAGAAGGCAAGGGGATTGAAGAAGGTCCATTGCGTTCGACAAAAAAATTGACACTAGCTGTGATGGGAATAGAAATTGCTTTGTTGTTGGATCAAAATTATCATACCCTGATACTTGTTTGATTACATGTCATATGGCATCAGTATGGACCAGAAACATGTCATCCATTACATGGTTGCTGATATGCATTAGGAGAGCATCTTCATCTATGTTGGGCGGTAGCCAGATTGTGTAATTTTTTGGAAGTAGTTCAGAGTGATGAGTAGCACAGGAATGACACATAACATAGTCCTCTACCATACTATCCATACCCTAATGCTTGTGTTACCAATTTTGTGTTGAGGGGTGTTTAAATAGGCTTATGTGATAGGTTCTAGTGGTGTCTTTGTGGCACGTAGATGAGTTGGTCTTTATGACAGTTAACTCTGATTTGATATTATTCACACTCACATTTTCCCAAATTAATGGCAGGCACACGCGAGGAGTATGGTCACACTTAATTTTGAGATCCGCTTATAATAAGATCCCTAGTTAGACATTGCATTTGCTTTAAATATATGTACAAAGCTTTTCACCTTGAGATCTATCCATCACCTATTAAAGAGCACTGTCATTGTGGAGTTCAATTCCTACCTGGAGGATATTAAAACATTTGGTATGAATCACATACACCATGTATGATGGGGATGGTACATTAATTCTCTGATATCCCCTACATGCAATTACTCCCTGTTCTTGCCTCCAAACTTCTCATTATGTGTTGATGGCATCATATATGTTTGGAACCGATGTTGACACTAGTGTGCTTTGCAATTATGTTTGAGTGTACTTTTTATACATCGTTGTTTACGATGATCGAATGATCTAGTTCCACTAATATGTTTAGCTCACCCATGTCTACTAGGATTACACTTGGCCTTATACGTGAAATATCCACACCCTCACAGCCTAAGTTGGTTAGGTAATCTGCAACCCAATTCCCTTCTCGTAGTGTATGTGAAAGGAATGTTTTTGAGAAGGTGTCCAATAGTCACCAAATTTGCTTCAGAATGTAGTGAAGGTGCCAATTGTGTGAAGATCTTTCGATGTAGGCATTAATTACAACCATGGAGTCACCTTCAACCTGTATGTCGGTGAGTCCACATTGTTTTGACAATATTAGTCCTACAAGCATTGCTTGCGCTTCTGCTAAATTATTAGATCCTACCAACAGTGGGGATGAAGTACATGCTACTAACTTACCTTGTGAGTCCCGAATACATGCACCCAGCCTTGATATTCTCAGATTTCCATGAGATGTACCATCAATTTTTTTTTTAATTATCTATTGATCACGGGGATGCCATTTGATATTTTATCTATCCAAATGTCCTAGTACCTTTTTAGGGGCACCCCATCCCATTGGTATATTGAGATTCCCCCAAGTTCTCATGATGTTACTGTCCCATGATGATAATACTGGATTGTACTCACCCCTATGAATGCTGGCATTTACAACTTCTGAGATTGATTTTTATAGGCCTTGTAGAACTGTTTGTAGATTTGAATACTCATTTTGAAAGATCCTTTTATTTCTTTCCCACCAGATTGATCATACAATAAGCGCTAGTGCACACTTCTAGATGTTTGCGAATAGTGATCCATTCTGCAAATCAGGCCAAGACTAGAATAAGTCCCACAATTTTTTAGGAAGAGGAGTGTAGAAGCATATTTTTTTAAGAACAAAAGACCAACATTAGTTTGCAAAGGGGCATTGTAGGAGCAAGTGATCCACCATTTCAATCTAGGCATTGCACAATTTACAATTAAAATCTTGTGTAATTCTAAATTTTTGTAGCCGATCACTGGTGAGAATCCTATTTTTTAGAGCTAGCCATGCAAAGCACCCTGCCTTGGGAAGAACAAATTGGTTCTAGCAAAAAATGTATGCTCTTGCATGAACCATATCAATTGCTAGATTCTAAAGGGTTCTATATCCCTCTCAAATAGAGTATTTGCCATTTTTTGCTGGAGTCCATATCAGCCTGTTTGCTTTATCTGATAAATAGATCTGCCTAGCTGTCAATATGTCCTTGAGGATGTCAAAACCATGTCTTGGGAGGTTTAAGTCATTTGGATCCTTCCAAATGGCTTTTCCTGAATAATTTCTAGCCACCAGGACATAGACGATGAGATGAATGCCCCATTTGTGTTCTGTAATGTTTATAATATCTTGTGGAATCTCCATACATATCAATGTTGGTTGGCCACTCCAAGAGTCTCTCTAGAATTTGACAGATGATCCATTATTAACCTCCCATGTCACATAGTTGTAGACCAAATCTCTATTTGACATCATAAAATTCCAAATTGTAGACCCTCTGGGTGGGTTTGCCATGGATAATACTCTTGTTGGGCTTATATTATCCAAATATTTTTGTTGCATGATTTGACACCATTTACTATTTGGTTTAGTATACATTTTCCACACAAGCTTTCCCCCAAAGGCTCAGTTCCTATTATATAAATCATGCAAACCTGCACCTCCTCTGGTAGATCCCTGTGACATATCATGTAGTGAAATAAGTAGTATTTGCTTCTCATTATTCATGTTCCCAGACCATAGGAAGTCTCTAATTATTTTTTGGATTTGCTAGATTATGGTGAGTGGCACTTTAAGGAAATCAAGGTAATAATTAGGGATTGCTGAAAGGACACACTTGATAAGTAGTATTCTACCTGATAAAGATAGCCACCTCACCTTCCATGCAAGAACTCTATTTTTATTTCTGTCAATGACCGACGACCAGTATCCTGGTTTGTTTATGCCCACAAAAAATGGGATCCCTAGGTAGGTAGAAGGGAGACTGTCAACCAGAAACTATAGAATTCAGACAATCCTATCCGTAATGCTCTGATTAGTATTGAACAAGTAGATTTGTGATTTAAGGGAATTAACTTTCTATTCTAAAGCTACAAAATAGAGATCTAAGACATATTTGATTTTCCTGGCTTCTTTCACATGGGATTTACCAAACAAGAGTGTATCATCTGCAAATAGAGAGTGTGTAACTGAGATACCTATTTCTTCGATCTGAGCCCCAATCCAATTTCCCAATGTTTGTTGCTTTTTGATTGTTCTACTCAATGCTTCTTCCATTATTATGAACAAAATGGGAGACAGGGGGTCTCCCTGTCTAACACCTTGAGTGGAGGAGAAGAAGCCCGCTGCTGTTCCATTTATGATGACCAAAAACCAAGCTCCTGCAGCACAGGCTCGTATCCATTTACACTAATGCCTAGAGAATCCAAAGCGATGAAGAACTTGAAAAAGAAAATTCCAAGATACTCTATCATGGGCCTTTATCATGTCTATTTTGATGACAAAGTTGGGGGACTGATTATCATTGATCGAGTGAAGCACTTCATGAGCAACCAGAGCTCCTTCCATAGTTTCCCTTCCGGGCACAAAGCCTCCTTGTTCTGGAGATATAATTGAAGGGATAAGTTGCTGGAGTCTTAAATAGATGGCTTTGGTTATAATCTTGTATGTTGTATTACAGAGTGATATGGGATGGAAATCTGCAAAGGTTTGAGGATTTTTAACCTTTGGTATGATAGTAATGTTCATTGTGTTAAAATATTTCAGCATTGCCTTTCTTTTTCTTTAGTCTTCTACTTCTGCTAGCAATTCCCAGCCAATAAAGTTCCTGCATGTTTGAAAGAAGAGCATTGTATAACCATCTAGGCTCGGGGCTTTGTCTAGGGGTAGTGAGAATACTACTCGTCTGAGTTCCTGCATAGTGAAGGGGCCCATAAGGATGTCATTATCCTATTGTGTGATTAGTACCGGAATGGCTTCTAGAATTTCATCTAGTTGAGCTTGCGATGGAGAAGGGGCCTAGTCCGAGGCTAGGAGGTTCTTGAAGAAATTGACCCCTTCTTGTTGAATATCTTGAGCATTTGATAAAACCTTACCTAATGTGTGTTCTAAGATGGAGAAGATTGTGTCAGCTACTCACTTCTACTTGGCTGAAGCATGAAAAAATTTAGTATTCTTATCCCCTTCTCATAGCCATAGTTCACGGGACTTTTGTCTCCAATATTCTTCCTCCCTACTGCAAAGCTCCTCCCATTCTTGCTGAAATTCTTTCTACTTAAGATATGTGCCATTGTCCATTCCTTGCAGTATTGTTTGTTCATATATATCTACTAGCTTTCGCTTTACTATATCTTTTTTCTGAAAGATGTTTTTGAACACTTGCTCATTCCATTTTTTGATGTGGCCTTTGATGTATTTGAGCTTCATGGAAAACTGATGCATTTTTGAACCAACCACAAAAGGAGAGCTAACCCACCATTGTTTTAGAAAAGGGATGAAGTGTGGGTGTCTAAGCCACATTCTTTCAAACTTGAAAGAGGGTTTATGCCCCCTGATGCGGATGTATTATCAACAGTCAGCAGTATCGAAAAGTGATCAGAGCTCGGAAGAGATAACACTTCCGATTGGAATTGAACCTCACTAAGCTTCCAATCATGTGATATTAGAAACCTGTCCAATCTAGAAGCTATTTTTGCAAAGTTATCTCTCTTATTTTTCCAAGTGAAGGTTCCATTTGTTGGAACTACATCCATTAAGTTGTTGTCATTCAGTAAAGAGAGGAAATCTTGTATAGTTCATAGAGGAGGGCATATACCACCAACTTTTTCCTCTAACTAGAGGATGGTGTTGAAATCTCCTCCTAAGACTACATTATGGTCACTGTGGGATTGAATTAATTGCATTAGGTGAGGCCATAACTTCTTCTTATCTTGTGTGGGAGTAGGCCCATAAACATTAATTAATACAAAAGAGAAGTCAAAGTTGTTCATCTTTAAAAGCTGCTAGTTAGATTCCTACCCAATCAGTCTCCCTTGGATGGTTTTCAGGTCCCATAAGATAGCCATTCCTCTATAGGCACCCGACCCTTGCTGATGAATAAATGTCCAATTAGCCCATTTTCCCACTGATTTTATATAATTTTCTTGGGACATTTTTGTTTCTTGCAATAGGACTATGTCTGCATGAATAGAATCAATCATTGATTTGATTCTATATCTTTTGTCAGAGGCATTAATACCTCTGACATTCCATGAAGCAATCTTCATTTCTGACAAGAAGGACCTTTCATCCTTCTTGTCAATATTTTGATGGAGACAAACTTATCATCCAATGTGGATTGTATACCAGCAACTATTTCCTCCTTTGTTTTTGCACTTTTGGGTTTTCGGCCTTTAGACTTAGGTGTCTTGATGGGGTGAACATTTTGTGATGGTGTCTTCTCTATGGAGAGAATTTTTTGTAAGATAGGGGTTCCCTCTGGTTTAGGCATATTCTTTCTATCATCATCCTCTTTGTGAGATTCCTCATCCTCTTCCCACTCTTTGAATGTTTTATTATCACAAGGCAAGGAGGTAGGGAAGACGTAAACCTCATCTAGTGGTTGATTGGAACTGAAGTTGATTAACCCTTCCACCTCTAAATTTTGATCCTTCATAGGGTATAATGATGTTGTACTGGCCGGGTCCATTTTGTCTGGATTGTTTCCTTGTAGAAGGTATAGAGGAAGATCCTCTGAACTTGGATTTTCAATGAATTCAAATGCTGCAATCTCTACCCTCTGTTCTCTTGCTTCCTTAGAAGCATCCTTTCACTCTGTATTTTCAATTTTACCCAGTTGTTCATGCTCTAGAATGTGTGCACCTTCTCCCTCATCTAAATCTTGAAATTGTTCAATTGTGTTGTGCGTGGCCATAGTGTTTATACTTCCCATTTATGCACCTAGTGTTGCTACCCCTTGATTATCTTTGTTATGGATAGAAAGATCGATTGGGGATTCTTGAAACATTAACTATTGGACAATGTTGTCAACATACATATTTGACACACTATCTATCTCCTGACCCTCAATACAAAGAGTAGGCCTAGAGACTCTCCACTACCAGTATAAAGATAAGTACGAGAAGAAGTGTTGGAGTAGGATAGAGAACCTTACTGTTGGGTCCCATACCTAAGGCATTACAGAGATGTCAGCACTTACTTGAGTATGTGTTGGTGGCTTGGGGTTACCTGGGCAAGAAAGGATTGCTTGCAAGCTATTATGGGAGCATTCCAAAGGATCTGAGGTATGATCCAAGCATACTCTGACCTCCGATGAGTAATCCTTCTGATAATCAGATGTGAAATGGCCAAGTTTGCTTTGAAATTTGTGAACAGTCTCTGGTGGTTGGATGATAATTTGTTGAGTCGAGTCTCCCCATTTAGACTTGATAGCGATCTGAGAACTAAAAGTCTTTTGACTATTAGTCAAGACACAAACTTGGGCTTCTCAATGAGGGGCTTCAAATGGAATGAGGTCATGCCTAATGAAGATGCCGACAGTATTCACAAAGACCTCAATAGTATTTGGGTTTTTGTATTCAAGTGGTAACAAAGGGAAAGATATCCAGTGGGGAAAGAAGTGAGCAAGCTTGGGATCAAGCTTAAAATTAGGGATCCATATCATAGTAAAGAGGCCCAATCCTTTACAAAACCATCTTTTATACTTATGAACCAAGTCTCTGTCTACTTTGGAATGAAAAATGAGTATAAAATATTTTGATATTGGGTCTACATAAAATATGTCTTTTAAACCCACAAACGTCTGTGTAGCCCATGCTTGAATTTCAGTAAATGATATATGATTTGTAGAGAGCTTACCTATTAGAGACAAATGCTGAAGTGTGCCAATGTGCTCCTGTAGCATCTTATCTGGGATAGTGATGGAGGCAGTGTTTGGAGCTGATTTGATATAGATTTGGGTATCTTTCTTTTGCCAGACTTGCTTCACTTTATTTGGAATGAAGGGGGCTTGAATAGGGAAATCACCCACAAAAGGTGGTTGTATAGACCCTGTTAGTTGGTCATACTTTCTCTTGATGGATTCATCCTATTTGAGATTTGGGGATGCCGGTGGGGTGCCTTCACAAATATCAAAAAATGACTACTTCTCTCTGAGGAGTTCCTGAATCTGTGTCGGTATCCATGTTTTCCTGAAGGTAGTATTTTCAGATTTTGAATCTTGGGCTTCCCCATTTCCCGCTCAAAATTATTTTCAAAATTTTTTCCAGGTTTCCCAAAAGTGAAGGTGGATGGCCAGCATCGGTGGTCTTTTTCAAGGTTTCCCCAGACTCATAGGTTTGAAAACCCTCATAATGCTTGCGGTTCAAAAAATGAAAGCGAGGGTTTACAAAAAATGGTTTGACCAGTTGAACAATGGCTTTTCCATGGAAGATAGATCTAGCATGATTCTTCTCTGCAAATAGTATGCTGGAAAATGCTACTTTGTTTGTCGTTGGGTGTTGGACAACTGGCGTAGTTCGAAAGATATTCTTAAACTCATCAGATAAATCTGTCATATGATCATATCTCCAGATCTGGTTGTGGGGCCATTGATGATACATATACTTGCCATTTTGCTAATACTGTCACTATTGTTGCAAGTCATGCTTTTGCTGTAGCGATTGATGTAGATCATTCTGCTGTTGCTATTGCTATGGCAGGTGCGGTCACTCCATCAGGTCCTTTCCGCCTTCTCTTTCCTTGTCTCCATTCCATGCTATCCTTGTTTAGAGATTTGAAGGCATCTAAGAATACATTTTTTTCTTTGTCTATCTCAGGTTCCTTCCCTTTGTTTGATGACTCTTCTATCTGACTTGCATCTCCATCACTTTCATCTCCCCATTCTGTGATCTTCTTCTTGCTCTTTGTCTCGGACACATTAGCCTTCTCCAAGAGGCCTTGAACCAATTCTACTATGGCATCCCTACTCATTGCCTTAGGAGGCATGCTTTCAACCTCTTAACTCTCCTCCCCTTTAGACATACACAATCTTCAAGCTATTCCATCTCTGATACCACTCTGATGCAGAGGGTTAGACAACTAGTGCTCTTCTTCACTTTAAGGTGTTTGTTTTGTATCTATTCCAACCATCCCATGGTTTTTATTGTTGTATATTCTTCCAAATAGGATCTCCAAGACCCCTCTACCAACTTATCCTCCAAGGTATAGTTGGTTTCAAGAAGACTCCAAAGTTACCAAGCTTAACTAGTCCAACTAGTTACCAAAAAGCCTAGTTTCTTCCACTACTCCTCCACCTAGTCTGTCAAATCTCTACCTAGGATCTTCCCATACATTCTCCAAGAGTCTTAACACCCTTCTTGACCCATCCTAGGTCATTTTTCACTCATCCCAATCCTCCACTACCTTTTACCGATCCAATTGGTCACTAGTTCACTAGGAGGCCTAATTGCCTAATTCCTAGTAGGTCTGTTTTAACCGATTTTGGCCTAATGATCCAAAAATCCCCAAATGACTCCACAAAAAAACTAGGAAATCTTCAATAAATCATTCAACTCTATCAGAATCCAAAACCTTGACCTCTAATGGCACCCAAAACCCTACTTTCTTATAGGCCCTAGATTATAGCCTAATAATTAGGCCTCTAGACCAGTGTACACGAGCAAATTCTAATCTTATCTCCAATAAATGATTCACCTCCGACCACAATTGAATACTTTTAGGAGACTATCTAGTGCATCTATAAATTCCACTAAGTCTTTCCTGAATGGTCTTGGGTGCTCGTACAAAGTCTCTCTTCTCCCTATCCTGGCTCACCTAGTTTCACTAGTCATCCACAGGGATTCACTTTTGGCCTGTGAAATCAAATGAAACAACCAAAAATTAAACTAAAAACCTAACGAAAGACCCTAACCATAATATCCCCATGGTTTTAGACAAATCCACTAGAGGAATTTTAGGTTAGAGCCATTTCTAATTAGGTAGCACTGTTTCTGTCTCTATCAGACCAGTGACCTTCAAAAATGTGTAACTTAATTTCTATTGCACTTAAAAAAACACTACTTAATGAATAAGAAAGATGAAAGAGAACACTACACCATCATGGAGCCCAATCACCTCTTCCAATCCGTACACAACCATACAAAAATAAAAACATAGTGCAAATTACACAAAAGAGAATACACACATCCGTACAAAGGTGTCAAAATTAAGTGTTTCACTCCAAAATATCATTAAACTCTTCAAAGAATCAAAACCATGCTCATATATCGAGCATGGGTTAGTTACATCAGTTTTAACTAAATTTTGTCAAATCTTGCAAAAGTTGCTCGAGCAACTTTCAAAGTTTCTAGCAACATTTTGTCATTTTGAGCAATTTGACCTGGGTAGTCAACTCGATGATGGATGTTGACCTCTAAGACCCCAAATAGGATGAGTAGGTCTTAAAACATACATCCAAATCATATTACCCCAAAATAGCAACATTTCATAAATTGAAGCCAAAGTGTCCTAAAACACTCAATGGGCACTAAGGCCCTACAAATATGAAGTAAACTAACATTGTATCCAACCCCTTGGATATTATTCTAACACACACCTAAACACCTAAAACAACCCAAAAAACCACCAAAACAAGATATAAGGAGGTGCCCTGCACCAAATACCCTTAACCATCCTTTCATAACCTATAGGAAACTGCTCTCTATCTATTTTAGTGATAACATGAGGGACTAATCCAAAACATTCATATATCATGATTTTTGAAATGAATAAGAGTGTAATCTCATATATTCTCCTTACCATTATATTCTCTCACTTATAATGTGTCACTAAGGTAGCAATCAATTAAACATCAACTAAAAAATTAGGGATAATTATCTTAGGCATGCCAAATCTTCAAGGGTTAAAGCGGGATTCGTTCATTTCTTTTCTTATAAAGGGACCAAAAAAGTGATCTACCATGAGTTGGAATAAAGGAGTCTCTAGATCCCGACCATGCACAAGAAAATAAATCATTTGTACCTATGTCTTGTGAAGTGAGATATAATTTAAATAATGTGTACTGAGGCGGGTGAATCATAGTATCACTCATTATCACTTCCATCTTCTTCCTAGGAATACTATAAATAAAAATAATAGAAATTTTAGAAGAAACCCACTCACTGCTTTAAGTTCTTATCCCAAATGGTTAATCTCTCGAATCCCCTTTTGGTCACCAACTCCTCTATGTCTCCCTGCACTAGTCTTCTCAAAGAAAACAATGTAGATTTCCTAAGCTAGAAGCTTCAAAACACTTGTACAAGAAGATTCACTTCACTTAGTGAGTGGAAACCTTAGAAATCAAGAGTATTGTACACTTCTAGAGGAATAATAAATACTTCACTATTTCACAAAGCTTCTAAACCATCTTTTGAAAAATAGCGATGAGCGATATTTTGCAACCTTCTAAACCATCTTTCATGAAATAAAAATGACCGCTATTTATCAACCACTCAATATGTCCCTTTGTGAAATAGGGATAAGATATTTTGTAATGCCTCCTTACAAGTATTTTATTAGAGCACCCATAAGAATTCTCAAAAGAACAAAATTTTCATACCCCAAGATCCTATCTAAAAAATTGGTCCAACATGTCGTTATACCAAATAAATCATCTACCCCACTATCATGTCAGTATAACTTATTCGATCATATAAAGAAGACCTCAACCAAAATCTCCATATATGAACTTCTTCACATTTTCCCAATCACAAAGAATCATTTGATATATTCCTACAACAAGCCTCTATTTTGAAAGATATAAAGGTTTATGAATTTCAAGCCATGGTAGGAAATTTTTCCACGCAACATCATGTTGCCTTTACTGAGAAATATATTCCTATCCCTAAATCATCTCACAATGATCCCTTATATCTGGAACTCTTTTCCAACCTCCATAAAATCATATGAGTCTTGATAGATGGTGGAGTAGGTCTAAATATTTGTATGCTAAAATTGGTAAAAACACTAGGCTACATTGATAGTTGTGTAGATGTTACCAAGAAGATCATAATTAGATCATATTATGATGAAGAAAGACCTTCCTGAGGTGTCATTAGTATTCCAATCAAACTGGGTCCAAAAACACAAGTCACTACCTTCCAAGTCCTAGACCTAGATCTAGGTTACATGTTATTGAGATGACCATGGATCCATTCCATGTAAGCGGTATTGTCTACTTATCATCAATGTTTGAAATTTCCTCATGATGGAGTTAAAATAATAGTTCCTTGTGATAGAGATAATTTTCTATAATGTAAAAAATTTGAGAGGACCTACTTCCAATAAAGTACCTAACAATCAGGAGGCATCTATGGCCTCTTCATCTCAGCACATAGATTGTAAAGACCTGGAAAAATAAATTGAATTGCCTACATCACATATCAAAATAAAATTCAAAGAAAATGGATATGGAGAATACTCCTATGAGACCTCTTTTGTGTGGGAAACCTACCAATCTCACCCTGTACATATGAAAATCCTAAACACCCTCTCCAAAGGAATTAAAATCTAACACTTGTATATCCACTAACAATGTTTATAAGATGAGGAGACATTCATGAAGGAGTCATAGATGACAAATTATCTTCGTGGTTCTATACATATCAAGAACCCCCTAAGGTCAACATTATAGTACATGAATATGGATAGGGGTGTACCATTTCACAAAATAAAGGGTATATTGGATGCTCTAGATTAGGCAAGAAGGAACAAGGAATTTTCAAGCCAATTGCGCCCACCCAAGACATAAAGCATCACGACCTAGGTTATAGACCACTAGTAGAATGAATTTTTAATATATCATTACCACCTAATATTAACACTTCTATTTATAAATAAGTTGAGACATTTGAGGAACTCCATTCCGACACTGAATCCCATGACTATGAGTGGGATTCCCCACATACCACCAGCATCTTACACCTTGACACTATCATTTCTTGACTATCTTTACAAGATAGGCCCAAAAATCACTGAGCGTGGATTGAAAAGTTTTGGACCCAATTTGAACCTTCACCCTTGTCCTCCTCCAAAACTCATGAGTCAGTGTATGATTCCTATGTTAATACCTTTATCGAACTCCCAATTTCATCCTTCCAAACCAAAGATAACATAGCTTTGGTTACCCTAACCTTATAGATTGGGAACAACAAAATCCACCGACCATAGATATTTTTGACAATGATGAAGCTATTGCTGAATACTTCAAACTAAGACAAGGAATATCTATGGGTGACCACAAGGTAGGTTAAATTGAAAGAGAAAATATAAGGATATTAGGTGAAAACTTAAAGGCACCTTCTAGTCCAAAATAGTAAAAGTTAAAGACATATTCGAGGGTGAAAACCTAATAGAGGCACCTAAGGATAGAGAGATTTATATACTTCTCCTTAAAGAAGAATAACTACCTTTATTGGTAGAGAAAATAACAACAATAAACATTGGCACTAAAGAAACACAAAGATTGATCCACCTAGCAAAGTCAATAACACCAGAAGAAAGAGAACAATTCATCAAGTTCTTTAAAGATAGGAGAATCAAATTTTCATGGTCATACTCTAACATTCCTGGATTAGATCCAAAATTAGTGCTACACCATGTACCACTAAAGTTGGGGGCAAATCTATACAAACATAAGTGCCACAAAATGCATCCAAAGATTTCTCTATTGGTCAAAGTTGAATTGAAGAAACTTCTGGACACTAGCTTTGTTACACCTATTAACTATGTAGATTGGATCTATAGTCTTGTACCTATATCAAAATAATGTGGAGCCATAAGAATTTGCACTAAATTTAGAGATCTAAATTTGGATTTCGCAAAAGATGATTTTCCATTGCCAAACATAGAGATGATCATTGATCCTACTTCAGGATATAAGATATTTTCACCCATGGATGGTTTTTCCGGATGCAACTAGATAAATATTGCACCTGAAGATCAATATATAATGGATTTCACTTGTGCTTGGGGTAATTAATGTTGGTGTTTCATTCCCTTGGGTCTAAAAATGTTGGAGCAGCATATCAGAGAGAAATGACAACTACCTTTCATGACATGATGCATATCACCGTGGAAGACTACATTGATGATATATTGGCAAAATACCTATAGAGAAATCTATATCTATTAGTATTAGAGATAGAATTTCACAGACTCCAGGATTATAACGTAAGGTTAAATCCAAATTAATGTGTCTTTGGTGTCACATCAAGAAATTTGTTAGGATTTATTATTTCCCCATAGGAATAGAGATTGATCTAGAAAAGGTTCAAGCTATTATTAATATCCCTCCACCAATAATACTAAAGAATCTAAGGAGTCTACATGGTCAATTACAATCATTAAGGTGATTCATCTCACAACTAGCTAACAAATTTCATCTGTTCTAATACTTTCTAAACAAAGATGTCAATTTTACATGGACCAAAAATTCCGAAGCATCATTTCAAGTATTGAAGGACTATCTACATTCAAGACCAGTCTTAGTAAAACTTATTTTTACACATATTAGATACAAAGCACTCATTGGAGGAATTTTTGGCACAGAAGGATGCCAAAGACAAGGAAAGATCCATTTACTATATTAGTCGCACACTTGTGGCATATGAGCTAAAATATAGTGCAATTGAACGAGCATGCATGGTTGTAGTTTTTGCTTCCCAAAAACTCACACATTATATGTTAATTCATAGAAAGATCCTAATAGAAAGTATTGATCCATTTAAATATCTATTGAGTAAAACTATATTAATAGGGTGCCTCACCAAATAGGTCATGATACTTAGTGTGTTCGACATTGATTACATGGGTCAAAAAGAAATAAAGGGTCAAACAATTGTTGACCAATTGAAAGATGCACCCTTACCTTCTAGTCATCCAATGTTGATAGAGTTCCTAGATGAAAGCATACTTTCTCTGGAGGAGCATAAATAATGGAAAATATACTTTTATGACTCTTACACATAAAAGGGACTAGGTGTTGGCATAGTATTTATCACTCCCCAAGGAGACTCCATTCCAAGATCATATAGGTTGAGCTCTGATTGCACCAATAATATAGTTGAATATGAAGCACTGATCATACGGATCAAGACACTTGTCCCATGGAAGATCCAAAAGTTACAAGTATTTGGAGACTCTCAAGTGATTATCAACCAAGTCAATGACACCTATGAAACAAAGGATGGAAAAACAATTCCTTATAAATCCTTGGTGGAAGACATAAAGAAACATTTTGATATGATATCATTTGAGAAGTTACCAATGATAAAGATAAAAGTTGCAGATTCTATGGCTATTGTGGGATCTTTACTCAACATGCCACCAGATGTGACATATTATTAATTCATCATTGAAAATCTCACGGTCCCTACCTTTGAAGTGCCCAAGTCCGAGGTCGTATGAAACATTGTTGGTCCCAATTATCCCTGGTACCAAGATATATATATGCCTAGATAACTAGCCAAACAATCCCCATTGACTTGTCTAGGAACCAAAACAAGTCCTTGATAAGGCAAGACTCTCAATGCACTATCATAGCCAATACCCTTTACTGTCGTAGTCTAGATGTAACACTCCTCAGATGTCTCAACTTGGAATAATCACAAATGATGATATTAGAAGTACATAAGGGAATTTGCGGTGATCATTCTAGTGGTTTAACCTCAGCTAAGAAGCTTTTAAGAATTGGTTATTATTGTCTTACTATGCAAATGTATTCTTACCTATATTTACAGAAATGCAGAAAGTGTCAAATACATGGGAACCTCATCCATACACCTTCTTAGGAGTTGCAGCCAGTCACATCATTGTGGCCCTTTTCACAATGGGGGTTTGACCTAGTTGGAAATATTTATTCATTATCCTCTGATGATCATAAGTACATAATAATAATAACTGAGTACTTCACAAAGTTGGTTTAATCAATTCTAATGACCTACACCACTAGAAAACAGATTTCCAAGTTCCTTTAGAACTATATCATAAGTCAGTATGGTATCCATAAGACATCATTATAGATTGTGGTTCCCCTTAAGAAATAAGAAAGTAGATGATATTTACAAAAAATTCTATATCCACCAAATTTATTCTTCACTCTACTTTCCCTAAGGAAATGGCCAGGTTGAGGCTACAAACAAAACCATTATAAAAATATAAAAAAATAGTTAATGAAGCTGGTCAAGACTAGAATCTCCACTAAACCCTGCCTTATAGGCATACCGCACTAGTTTCTTCACTCGCATGGGTTCAACTCCATATTCAATAGTATACAGTGCCTAATCCATCTTTCCAATAGAGGTTGAACTCCAATCATTACATGTATCCCTCAAGAATACCATTTTAGATGAGGAATATAGAGTATCTCGACTACAGGAGTTAGAGCTACTTGATGAAAAGAGACAAAAGGCACTGACACATTTGCTACCATATCAAAAACATCTTAGAAGAAGGTACAATAAAATGGTCATCCCTAGATCTTTTAAAATTGGTGATCTAGTCCTAATGGAAAATCAAAATAATCAGGCAAAAAGAGAAAAGCCAAGAAAGTTTGAACCAAAATGGTTGGGTCCTTACATCATTACATTATTTTATGGGTCTTGAGAATATCAGATATCCACATCAGAGAGTGAGCTCATATTTGGTCCCATCAATAACTTACATCTGCATAATTACTATTCATAAATGTCAGAGTACACCCATTTCAAAAAAAAAAATTACCTTGGAAAAAACCTGGCAATCAAGTGTCTTTGATGAGACAAAAATAGAAATAAATTCTTTCTATGGTAAAAATCACTTCAGTGGTGCCTTGGGAAAGTACCATGGTGAAAACCAAGCAATCTGGTGCCACATGTAGAGATTATTCCTCTACCATCAATCAGGACTCCAATCTGGTTTCACTTATAATTTCACCCATGTTCCATAATAAAACTCATCATGGATTGAGATTTCTCAATATTCCTTGTCCTAAACACCTCATATTCAGCAAAAAGTCATTCCACGATGACCATTTTGCAATAAAATATCCACTCTTTATAGATTGGGGGCACCCAATTTGATAATCCATTAAGCACTGAAAAAATCCTTAAAAAATAGTAAAAATTTCTGAAAAACACCTAAAAATTAAAATATATCCTAAAAAATCTCTAAAAAATGGAAAATCTTTTTAAAAGTTCAAAAATAATTGAAAAAATAAAAAATAATCATCCAAGGAAACCATGTATGGGGTGTCTATGATAAGGGCCTTCACTTGTGTGATACGTCGCACATACCTTGACTCCAAACATATGAACCCTATGGTGGACCAAAAACATTTGTAAAAAATCCTTTAAAAAATTGTCTTTAGACAACCAAAAATTTTTAAAATCGATAAAATTTGCAATGAATATCTTTGGGATATCAATTCATTTCCTTTGCATTTTGAAACAAGCATTAAACAGTTTCATTCAACAAGTCTAAGCTTCAGGGAAACTAAGTCAAAATAATAAAAGTCATCAGGAGGCTCCGGTCAGATTGATCATTTTGTCTTATCTATCAAGAGAGTCCCATAGCATAGTATTTTGTCATGACAATCATGTTATTTTATACAAGGAAAGGAACACTCGAAATCAGATGGATAATTCTTATACGGGGTACCCTATACTTTATCTGATAACATCAAAAAATATCAAAAATTATTGTCCAAACAAATACAAAAATATAGACACAAAATTAGTATGGATGCTTACTTGTTGAGTCTATTTGGTCTTATTATGTTTTGATTTTCCCAAGTCATGTTCCTATGCATCTCCACGATTCCAACTGTGTGATTAGAGATGTCATGATGGTTCATGACTTATCTTTTCTTGTCTTCTTTCAGTGGGATGTTGAATGAGTAATCTTAAAAGAGCAGTTTGGGTGTGTGTGGTAAGAGCCTTCACAACCACATGTGGTATCTAATTGCATGGTGTGCAATAGATAAATTAGTTCTGATACACTGTACATACCTTGAATCTTAATGCCCAACCTAGATTTATTGGCCCACATTCCTAGTATGTTCAAAGTGCTTGTTAGAATGAAAAATAATAGTCGTGCCTAGATATTTAATATCTAGTTATGATGATATTCAATTTTTTTTTTAATAATAAAATTGGCCCAATGATTAAAGATATTATTCAATTCAGTTGGAATTCAAAAGTGGTTATTAAAACTGGAAGCTCTTTGTTTACTATAATCTAAGGGTTTCAATCAAGGATTCATCCTCATTCTCTACCCTCTTAACTTTCTATCAATCAATTCTAACATTCCATTGGTTAGTCTTATATAGGGCACGTCTTCCCTGAAACTAGATGTTGTCACTAGTTTTATACACGACGGCTCCTTCCTGAAAGAAGATATTATTCTTATCAACAATCTCTAGGACCAATGTAGATCAAAAACTCATCATGACCTACCAACATTCTTCTCTTCTTACTAATTATTCCTTTCTTGCATCATTTCATCTAACATTCATCATCTTCTTTCAAGAGATTAGTCATGCTTTCTTGCATAAACAATCTCTTGAGGGGGCATCATTTATCTCATTATGACCTTTTTCCCACTGGGGCATTATTTTTATCAATTTTTTCTTTGAAACAATGCCTAAAATGCATTGTATCAAAGAGGGGAAAAATGTACACTTAAAAATGGCCTATTCTTCTAATGCAATGACATTACTAATATTCATCGTTAATTTATTTAATAATCTTTATTATTTTATAAATGGTATTTTTCTACCATATTCTAAGATCAAAATCATCATTTCCCTTTAACTTCATAATTAAGTAGTTTTAATTAATTATTTTAATTATTCAACATCTAGTCAATATTTCATCTCCTATTCATCTACAAAATAATTAAATAACTAAATAATTAAACATTATTTAATTATTCCCTGTCTCCTTATAATTAATTAAATAATAAAATTTAATTAATGTTCCCTGTTCACTAATTATTACATTTATGTAATAATTAAATCAAAATCTATCTCATGATTAAATAAATGATATTTTTTTAATTAAACTAGTAATCCCTCTCTCATGATTAAATAAGTTATATTTGTTGGAGATTTGATTCTGAACAGTTGATTTATTGTATATTTTTCATTGATGACAACATATAATACACAACAGTACTTCTGTATATACTTATCCAAATGATGACATGAAGACTTGCATGGATAGATACATGTTGTTGACATGTTTATTATGCTATGTTCATACACGCAGACCCATATATGATGTTTCAGTAAAGATATGTAATTTTGTTTGTAACGGTTACAGTTCTAGAGGAATAACTGTTTAAGGTTGATGTATATAACGTGTTTATTCAGTTGTGCCTATCTTCAGGATATGCGTGTGTATATTCATGATTATTTATGAGTTGTTGATATTAATCTAAAGGTGCCAAATGTATTTCAAGAAGATTGCAAAGTTAAGATTAAATTGGTGAAGCCAACTTAGTGAAGCAACGCGTCAATTCAGTTAGTACTTTCACGGTTGTAATTATGCTTGCGCACTTAGTAGAGCTGACAAGGATGTTAAGAAGAGTTGTCCTACAAGTCCCATGATCTCATACTTGGTGTATATACTTATAGAAGGTCATTTATGATAAGAAGAGTTGCGAAAGCCAGAGATAAGAAAAGCAGAGTAGAGTGTTAAAGCAGTAGAGCTATATTTATCATATGTTGATAATATAGATATTAAAGTAGAAGCTTTCAGAACATAGAGAAGATTTTTATAGTGCTTTACAAGAGGTTAAAGCATCGGTGCACAAAAGAAACTGATCAGACAAGCAGTGTCACAAACTACAGTTCACCTTGTTGATACAGTGTGTATCAAATAACCAGAAGGTTGTATCCTTCACCACTTGGACAGTGAGTCCTTAGACAATGATTCCACCACCCCTAACAGGGTTATTGTAAAAGACTCCTAACAGGGTCTGACCCTTAACCAGGTCACTATACTACTGCATTGTAATGAACAACTCCTAACAGGGTTGGAAGACCTTTTAACAGGGATCACTATAAAAAGTATAGTTCTTTGTGGGTACTAATTCCCACTGGGATTTTTACCATTTGGTTTCCCCATAACTAAATTGATGTGTTGTGTAATGTGTTATCTAAAAGTGCATTTACTTTGTATCAATCTGGATTAATAAGTTTAAGATAAAGATCAAGTTGTTGATAACTGATTCACCCCCCCACCCCCTCTCAGTTATCCCTGAAGTATTCTAACAATTGGTATCAGAGCTAAGTTCCTTAGAGAGAAAGCCTAATAGCTTAAGGTAGATCAAATGGCATACTTCAAAAAGAGAGCCCTAAGTTTGATGGAGAGAACTATCTGGATTGGAAGAACAAAATGATAACACATCTATAATGTGTTGGCTTTGAGATCTTTGAGATTGCTACACAAGAAGTTGTAATTCCATCTCTGAAAGACCTTGCAAAGGATGATGCTACTAATAGACAAAAGGAAACATTTACCAATAATGCAATTGCCAAAGAAGCCCTAATCAATGCCTTATCTTACAGTGAATTTTCCAAAATCAAGAAGATTGACAAAGCATATACCATATGGAAGTATTTAGAAGACATGTTTGAAGGAGATGTTCAAGAAAAGAATGCACGTAGAAAGACATGGAAGAAGAAATATAATGGTCTTGAGATGTTACCAGAAGAAAACATTAGAGCTTATAATCAGAGGATAAATGAAGAAGTATCTGGAATCAGAAACAATGGAGGAGAAATTTTAGAAGAAGATATAATGGATAAATTGTTAACTACTTTGACATCTGACTATGAAAACAAGATCAACATTCTAGAGGAAAATATCCAATTCTCACAAAACATCAAGAGAGAGACTTTGATCGACAAAATCTCTGCATTTGAGATATCAAGATTGAAGACTAAACCTAAGAATGAAACAGCCTTCAAAGCTTCAATCCACAATAAGAAATCCTCACACATCTCTAGTCATAATGAGAATGAAGAAACTGATGAAGAGCTAGAAGAGATAATTGCCATGATTGCTAAGAGAGAAAAGAAAGGAAAAGG
>MU223093.1:1165034-1181006 GCA_018584345.1 Thuja plicata | reverse complement strand
TCATTGGCAAGCTACCAAGCATATTTTGAGATACATTCAGGGCACACTTATGTATGGCATTCACTACACATCAGGGGCTCCTCACATTGTTGGCTACACTGACTCAGATTGGGCTGGTGATGTTGATTATCAGAAGTCTACTTTTGGCTTTGTTTTTTGTCTTGGCTCTAGTCCTATCACATGGTCATGCAAGAAGTAGAATTCTCGATCACTTTCATCTATAGAGGCTGAGTACAGAGCTGTAGTTCATGCTAGTCAGGAGATTTTATGGCTTCGGTAGTTGATGACTGAGTTTGGATTTCCTCCTGATCGTCCCACTGTTCTGTGGTGCAATAATCAGAGTGCTATTCACATTTCCTGCAACTCGGTGGAGCATCAGTGCACTAAACACATTGAGCTTCATATGCATTTCATCTGTCAGCAGATTCAGGATGGTGTTCTCACTTTGGAGTACATTCCCACTGATGCGCAGGTTGTTGACATCTTCACCAAACCCTTTGCATCTCCGCGCTATCTTAAGTTGCGTTCTATGCTTGGGGTGACGGAAGTTGTCCTTGGGGGGTCTTGTTGAGGCCTTCCTTCCTTCATGCTTTTTCAGCATGTTGTTGTATCTCTTTTTGGGGTAGGGTTTTTCCCACTGGGTTTTCTCTATTTCCCCGGTTTACAGAGATTTCTTTGTTGTTGGGTACCTGATCAGGCCTTGTTGCCGGGACCCTTTTCTTTCTTTCATAGCTATGCTAGGTTAGTTTCCTCCTGAGCTTCTCTTAAGGGGGGGTGTTAGAGTAATAGTTCATTTACCTTTATAATTAAATCTATCTGGTTTAATTATTAAAGGTCACTATTATTCTTTTTCACTTAAGCTTGTCATTTAGGTGCATAATAATTAATATGTTTATTAATTATTAAATGCACAAACCTAGCTTTCTCCGGCTTTAGGGTTTCTCACCTTATAAGCCACTTTTTGTAATTATTGTAATTCATTCTTTTGGGAAATATAATTTTTCTCTCACTCCGCTGAGATTCTCAAAACCCTAGCTCTCTCTCTCACAGGTTTTGATTCAGCTTTTGGCATTTTGCTTGCAGGTGTTCTTGGTGTTCTGTGGATTTGCATTTATGAAATCCTACAGCACCTATCTTCAGGATATGCATGTTTATATTCATGATTATTTATGATTTTTTTATATTAATCTAAAGGTACCAAATGTATTTCAAGAAGATTGCAAAGTTATGATTAAATTGGTGAAGCTTACTTAGTCAAGCGGCGCGTTTATTCAGTTAGTACTTGCATGGTTGTAATTATGCTTGTGCTCTTAGTAGAGCCAAAAAGGATGTTAAGAAGAGTTTTCCTACAGGTCCCATGATCTCATACTTGGTGTATATGCTTATATAAGGTCATTTATGATAAGAAGAGTTGCGAAAGCCAGAGATAAGAAAAGTAGAGCAGAGTGTTAAAGCAGTAGAGCTATATTTATCGTATGTTGATAATATAGATATTGAATTAGAAGCTTTCAGATCATCGAGAAGATTTTTATAGTGCTTTACAAGAGGTTAAAGCATCGGCGCACAAAAGGAACTGATCAGACAAGCAGTGTCACAAACAATAGTTCACCTTGTTGATACAGTGTGTATCAAATAACCAGAAGGTTTTAGCCTTCACCATTTGGACAGTGAGTCCACCACCCCTTAAAAGGTTATTGTAAAAGACTCCTAACAAGGTTTGACCCTTAACCATGTCACTATACTACTGCATTGTAATGAACAACTCCTAACAGCATTGGAAGATCTTTTAACAGGGATCACTATAAACAGTATAGCTCTTTGTGGGTACTAATTCCCACTAGGGTTTTTACCATTTGGTTTCCCCGTAACCAAATTTATGTGTTGTGTCATGTGTTATCTGAAAGTGCATTTAATTTGTATCAATTTGGATTAATAAGTTTAAGATAAAGATCAAGTTGCTGATAACTGATTCACCCCCCCCTCTCAGTTATCCCTGATGTATTCTAACAATATTTGTATAATTAAACTAATAATCCCTCTCATAAATAAATAAGTAATTATTTATTTATAAAAAATTCCCACATGATTTAAATAATTAATATTATTTATTTAAATCATAATTATCCTTCTAAATTCTTAACTCACACTCACTTTGAGTTAGCTTCTCAACCACAATTCCTTCCTCCACAATTCTCTCTCTCTTAACTATTTAATCTACATTTTTAATTCCTCCCCTACCAATCAGTTAAGTCTCTAGTCAATTCAATATTCCAATCCATGCAATAAGTTAACTCATCGACACCATTTGTTAACTCACCAATCTATTCAAGTCAATTCTCCAATCTATTTTCTGATGTTGGTTGTATTTCTAGTTTTGAAGCTTGCCAGTAAAATTTTTGAGTTCTCAGTTAGTTTCCTGCATAAATGTCAAGATTCTATCCTAAACTGTTAAAATCCTTTTGCAAATAATGGTCTTCAAGCCTAAAAATCAGAAAAGAACATAAAACCCTAAGTCCTAGGTTAAATTTTCATGTATTTCCAAGGAAAAATCCTAGTTCTTCAAAATCCTTAATATTTTATAGTTACATTTTCAGAGAAATCCAAATCACTTAAGTCATGTTCTTATTTCATATTTTACATGTAACTCACATTGTCTCTTTATAGTTTAAGAATATTCCATTTCTCTTCGAGACTTAGCGAAATGCTTTAGTCGTGTTATCTCCATAAGAAAATAATATTCTTCCAGTGCTAACGAGATTTCACGTGGGACAATGATGAAGATCATGATCTTGTGGTTCACAGAGAGTCTCTTTGAAAACCCAGAGGTAGAAAAGTCCTTTGGTGACTTTGAGATCACTCAGTCATGCAATCTTGGAAGTTGATTAGAGTCAGAAGTTGAGTTTAAAGATGGTTTTAAATTTCATATATTCGCATGATTGCAATGAGAAATAGGAGTTAAGTTAAAAGCTACAAGATTAAGTGACTACCTTCAAATGTAAGATATATCTTGTGGCCAACGTGAATTCATGAGATGAAGTTTCAGATTGATAAAAGATTAAGAGATATCTCGACTACCATCGGATTAGAAAATAATCTAATGGTTGGAATTCAATCGCAAAAGAAACCATGAGTTAGGTAATTCTTAAAGAGATAATGAGATTCAGTGAGTCATGAAGTATTGATAAGGACTATGGTTGAATAAGAGTTGAGTAAAGTATAAGTAGAGTTTGTGGCGAGAAGACCTGAGCCATAAAATAGAAAAGATCTAATGGATAGCACAAAATCACTTTTGAAAGTCAAATAGTCAAAGAAAGACCTATAATTTAGTGATGGTGATTCAGATTTGAACATGTGTCTAAATACTTGAAGATAGCTTAAGTCATGAAGTCTCAGAGTAAACTACAATTAAGTGAAAACATAATGAGATTACATGCAGACCGTTAGATTAAGAGATGATCAAAGGGTAGTCACGAAGTCTCAGATAAAAAATAGAAAAAAATCAAATGAGATTACACGCGGACCGTACGATTAAAGGAAGATCTAGCGATGGTCATGTAATCTTGAAAGAAACTCAAAATTAAGGAAATCTTAAAGTGACTTCAATTTTTCACTATTGTGTAGTCTCTAAAAGAAACTAAAGGTTTAAGCCTGAGTTATTCAAAAGCCTTAGTTGTGGAGTCTTGAAAGGAATGAGGAGCTAAGAGAATTCAATTAGCAATTAAGAGAATCAGCGTTGACCAGGATGAAGATCGTGTGGTGGTCGTTAAGTCTCAAAAAAATAATTAGAGTTAAGTATAACTTTCTATGACAAAGAGATCACACAGTCGCACAGTTGCTGAAGGGAACCAGAGTAAGAGTGAGCTAAGATATAAGGTTTTATCCTGCACCATATTTTATAGTTGCTAGCCAATCAGAATGCTGAGATTATGACAACATGTTTAAAGAGTTGCTGAGCTGTGATAAATGAGCCAATCATATCAGATCTTGATCTAATTTTGAATATAATAAGGTTTTAATTGAAAAGAAATCATTCAAAATTAGTCACCTATAAGTTTCAAAAGCCATGGCTAGAATGGAAAATTGATATCACAACACGTAGAAGTAATGAAAAAAGTGACTGAATTGCAAATCCATGATTTCAAAGCAAGGTTTGTGCATTAATTTCTTTGAATAAATAGACGTTAATATTGATCATTTAATTTTCACCAAGAGCTTTAGTTTTCAGAGTGATATTTTCATAAGTGATAAGAGTTTTCAAGAAAATAGAGCTATACAGACATACAGAGTTAAGAAGAAAGATCTGATCAGTTGCAATCCAGACCAGACAACATGAGAAGAGGATTGAGTGTTGCCTCTATTAGTGGGAAGAGTGGAAATGGTGATGATCTAAAAGGAAAGAGGAATTACTCAAAAGAGTTCATACAACTTCTTCCAAGCTCAAATCAGGGAAAAAGGTAAACGACGAATACCTTGGTGATAATTATGCTTATATTAGGGATGCTAAGCCATAAGATTGCTCAAGTTATCATTTGTTTAGCTATTTCCATAAGAATAGTGATGGTCCTATGCCTATATCAAACCCTTGGACATGTGGATTAGCAAAACTAGTAGTTCTTGATGTGTTTGTAGATGTTGATGTGTTTCTAAAACTAGCCAGTAGGCATGACACCATTTCAACAACCATCAAGAAAGATGATGGCACAATTATAGTAACCCTTGATAGGTTATTGTTTATGAAATATTTTATTATATACAACCCCTGCTCAACAAAAATCAATTTGAAAGCCCTAGCTTCTTGACATACTAAGGATGTCGGTATTGTAGCAAAATTGATTTAGGCCCATGTTCCAAAGGGAACCAGGAATTATATTGCCCCTATTCCTAGTGATAATGCACCATATTTTTACAAAGACCTAACATTCTAGATGAAATACATTACATATGCCCTATGCAAAGTCTTAGCTATGGATAGTGGAAGAGAGAGAGAGAGTATCATCAGACATGTTGATGATAATTATAGATTTGCAAAGTCTGTATGTTAGTACTGACTATGATTAAATTTAGTATGTAATTGATAAAATGCACCAGGGATTTTTTGATATCCAGACCAAGGTAGGAAGCCCTAAGTTCCTACAATATTCATTACTCATGCATTTGATTATGTTCTACAATTTTAATATAATGGACCAGCCCAATCAGTAGCTCAGAAGATTTTATCATGGTCAATCCAACCCTGTACAACTTTGGTTAAGTGTATGGAAATACACATGTAGAGGGAACACGTTATGTGCATTTGAGAACTGGGTAGTATACCCCTTATTGAGAAAATTGGGAGTCAACATGACTAGGCTTCCAGTCAGAGTGTTACAACTGTTAATACCTTGCAATTGTGTGGACAAATAGAATGGAGACCACAACAGGGGTGATTTCTATTATCACCAAAATTTCACTCTATTCAGAGTATATGGTTGCTCTCAACCAGCACACATTTTTCCTTATAGAGTGCCACCCAGAGTTGCTATCATGGAGTTCCTATGGAAAATCATGCTGACAGATAGGGAGCATTTGGCTCCACATAGGAAAGGAACTTTCACTCCAAGGTAGTTTATTGCCTCTGATTTTACAATAGGAAAGAGGGATTATGAGGTTGTAAATGGATGGCTGAGACACTATAGGATGAATGTTTCCCTATATAGATATATTGATACAGAGGGTTTCATAAAAAGTGCTAAGAAAATTTTGACACCCACCATTCCAATTACAAAGGAACATCAACCATGTGAAGAAGAGGCCCTGATCAATAATATCCTTGAATAGGATGAAATTTTAGCAAGGTCAACAAAGTATCAAGACTTGATGGATTTGGAGAAACAACTCAATAAGCAAGGGATCACATTTGGGGGATATTTCCATGGATTACCCTATTTACAGAGATTAGATAAGATGATTGAGTCTTATTAGACTCTATGAAATCAGCTTGAAGAGAAAATTGAGGACAAGGATAGAGGGTCGAATAAGAAATCATCCTTAGAGTATAGTAGCAGTTACTCCATGCACAACCCACGACCTCAAGATCGGCCACCTCATAATGAGGAGAAAATAATTGAATTGACACAGGGACATGAGGCTGAGGTAGTTGTATAACCTCCACATAAAAATAAAGGGTGGAAGTAGGGGAGCCTTCTTTTGTGAAAACATAGAAGAAGAAAAAGGACAAAGTAAGTGCCCTATTCACAGGAATAGATGTATATGATCACCAATTAAGGAAATTCATAAGATAGCGCAAGAAGCAAAGAGAAGATACTGATGACAATGTAGAGATGCCTCTCATATTATGTTAGGATGAAAGGGAGTTGCAATAGGAGGAGTTCTTAAAAGATGATGAATTCATAAAGAGAAAGGAATTCAAAGACTTCCTGATATAGGCCAAGCAACAGAAAGTAAGAGCACAATTGAAATTAGATGGAGGAGAGGCCATAACAAGTGAAGCTCTATAGGCTCTCCAATAATATGACCCAGAGTCTGAAAACATGACCCTTGATGAGGATAGGAAGATAGTGAAATTAAGTGGCATGCTCTTAGTAGAGGGATGGGACCTGACTTCATCCTTCATTATTGATCAAATCAGGATGCAACCAGACATTATGTTCTCAACAAAGACACAAGTAGGGGAGATGATCAAAGGATGTGGTTATGATACAAAATATCAAACCTTGGCTATGTAGGCTCTAGCTCCCAAGAATCAGAAGCCATCATTAATAAATGTGCAAGAGAAGATGGAAGGACATAAGATAATCTAGTCTGTGCATAATATAGGGTACTTAGAGATTTCTCAGGCCTTAACTCACTTTTCTCGCTTGAATGAAGAAAAGCCAGTTCAAATGTCCAATAGGTACTAGAAGATATTTGATGAAACAAGTCTCATAGAAAAGGATAGAGATCTAGGTCCAATAAAAATCAATGCCATGGAGAAGATAATTACAGATCTAACCTAGAAGTTGCAAGAGGTTCCAGAGGTTGTTCATATTGAACCTAAACAAGCAGAGGATGAACTTGTGTAGACAAAGGATACAAAGGATTCTCAAAAGGCAACATAGAAATAGAATTCATAAAATAACAGTGTGGCTTTAGAAGCCTTTCTAAATATCCTACAAAATAGAATTAACATTCTAAAGGATAAGGGTGACTTAGTGCATGGGGCATATAATAAGTTAGATGGACTACAAGTATAGGTAACTAGTTTTGTATCTATTTTGAACCCCTACTTTGGGACTTGGTCAGTCAGGACCAATTTATTTGAAAGGTTAGCATCCTTGTAGCCAAATGTGGAAGATTTACCAGAGATTGTCACTCAAGTTGGAGATGAAATAGATCAGATTGGGGTGACCTTGTCCTTTTTCAAAGGGAAGGCAAATCAGATAGAAACCAATTTGAATATGTTTGGGTCTGATTTTAACAAATTTATTCCTTCAATCATAACAGAGGATAATCAAATAAAGGAAGTAGAGATTTGGAGGAATGAATTTGATTCATTATTGCCTAGTAAAGAGGCATTTATGTATGACACAAAGGAATTAGATTTGGAGAGGTTTAATAACAAATTGGATGAGGCATTTAAGGCCGAGATAGATTTTAATAAATTTGTGATAGATGTCAAAAGCATAACAAATGCTAGCATGGGAGAGGTAGAAAGCACAAATCCCAAGAAAAAGAAGCATGCCACATCTGACCTTGACATCATAGATGAAGAGTAGAAGGACACTTGACACCTGATCTTTGAGCACATGGAGGTTAGTCATCTAAACGATTAGTGTATGTTAGCCTGTAATGGCGGTCACTAACTCTTGCAACAACTATTGGAGGCTATCCAAAACATATTCAGACAAAGGTGCTAGGTAGAAGAATATTTCAAAGTTTTAATTTGGTTGTATTCCTATTTTGTCCTTCCACCACTTGGTGTCTTCTTGTCTTTTTTCATCTTCTAATTTTTTAGGGTTAGGTCTTAAACCATCTGAAGCTTGTTGAATCCTTAATTTTGAAGGATTCCAAGATGGTTTAGACTATATATATAAGAGTATTTGTATCATTTTGTAAGTGTAATGAGATGAGAAGAAAAATATAATATCAAGATAGACTACTTAATTGTTTGATTTTTGTGCATATTATATTTTGAATGTATTTGAAGTAGCAATCATATCAATAAAATACATTGCAGTTTCTATCCTATATCTTGTGTTTGTCTCTTTATATTTTTGTTCTAGCTCTTGTATGTGTAAATTGTAAGGCAGTTTAGATATAACAATTACAAGGTGGTTGTGTAGTTGTTTGTGATTTCTTTCAAGGAAGGAGTAGTTTTCACAAGCGATCCTAGAGAGCTAAGAATTAGTATTAGGATCTGAGAACAAGGGTATTGTAGTGAAAGGTAGTTTGTAAGGCATTCTACTCAAATTGCATGTATTTACATTAATCAATTGTTGTGGATTTATATTTGATATTGAATCTTTGCCCAAGGATTAGGCACTAGTTAGGGTTGCACAAAATAGTTAACCATCATCCAATATTCAAAAGCAATCAATCATTTACATTACAATACATATAAGATTAAATTATTGTATCAGAGAATACAATTTAGTTTGCTGATTCCCTCAAGACAGAACCACTAGGTTAACCCTCCTAAGTTTAGAGAATTACAAAAGGAAGAAGGATGAGAATTCTTATCACACTAATGTTTTCTATTATTAAAATAATGGTTTGTCTTATTAAGCTCTGCATCAGATTAATTATAGTCATTGGCATATTTTTCTATTTATTGATACAGTAAAATCTAATTAGGAAACTAGTAGGAGACTTAATCGACTATAGTAGATACTGAAAGTCAGTAATCATTTGAAGTTACACCTGCCTGAGCCTGTGGATCTCAAAGTTGAAGGAGGAACTAGTCATCAACAATTAGGCTTTCTCTTTCATAGAGTTAAATTGGAAATATAAAGAGTAAGCATTCACACTATTTCAAAGAACCTACAAGAAAAATCCCTAAAAAATTTGAGACTCTACTGGGGAATATAAGTACTATCCCATAATCTTTGGTTACAAAATATTGAGTTACACACATGAGAGTTGAGTTTTCCTATCTAAGTAATTCTTATAGTATTAATACTTTCCAGAACTTGTGTTGGGTGGAGACTCTAAAAGAAAATCTCTATAATTAGTGCAAAAAGGTGAATTTCAAATATTTATACACATCCTATCAATATGAATACTAGGTCAAGAATGAGAGATAATCCTGAAGTTGAGTTGGATAGTGGAATCCCAACTACTTCTAAGACTAAGATGTCTTTGAGAGAGAAGAAGAACCAGGCCAACATGGATGACTCATCTCCAAGAAATGAAGAAAACAACACTAGAAGAAAATATGCAAAACAATCGAGTCATAAGGGGAACACCTTAGAGTACAAAGAAGCTCCTGAACTAGGGTTAGAAACATATGAAATTACCACTAATTCTAGTGAAATATAAGGAACTGACACTATTAGCTCAGATTCTGAAGTTCCTTCTAATGAGCTTGCTGAAGAGGAAAGAATCCTCGTGAGGTAGTTGACCCTTATTCACCAAAAGAAGAGAGAAAAAGATCTTAAAAAGAAAAAACATGATTAAAAATATGTTGATAAGTTTAGAAGAATATCTTTAAGACATAAAGCAGAAAAAAATGTTGAGAGGTATCGTAGAGACCAATAGACTCCAGAAACTCACAAAGGTTTTGGTCCTCAAGCCATTAGAGATAAAGGAAAAAATAAAGTAGCTGAAAATGAAATTGAGAGACCAATAACTCATAAAATCCTAACTAAAAAAATGTCTAAGCTATACATTGAGGTTGAAAGATCAAGAAGGGATAAAGAAACTATGGCAAAGATGCTGGAAAAGGCAGAAGCTAAAGCTGCCACCTTGGAGATGAAGAAAAAGATTGACTTTTTACAATCTTCTAAATATTCTTATGTTGGTGTTGAAAATACTACATCTTCAAAAGCCAAGAATGCCTCTTTCTAGGATGATGAAAAATTTAAAAGGATGTCATTGCATCCATAAAGGTAAAAAAAATTCACTTTTATTGGCTTTCCTGTTTATCCTAACATAGTGCCTAATGATATTGGAGAAAAACTCCCTAAGTTTTCAGGAAACAATGTTATTTCTTGTAAAGTACATCTTAGAAAATTTATAGATATCATAGATGATTTAAATATTAATCATGAAGATTTCCTAATGAAACTATTTGTTCAATCCTTAGTAGAGGATGCAAGGGAATGGTTTAGAGGATTGTCTAATGGTTCTGTAGCATCTATAGAAGTGTAAGACCGGAAAAAGATATAAGAAGTATATCTAGGTAACCACAAAGCCTAAACAATATGCTAACCTATCTAATATAACATTAGAACAATTGAAATATGAATTCACAAATAATATACAACAAAAAAATAAGAACTCACTTCAAATGATGTTTAAATGCCCTCCTTTCTTCTACATAAAGGTAGATTATGTTTCTCTTTGACAATAACACAATTGCACAAAAAACTTGAAAGCACAAATTGATAATGAGAATACTAGGAGATAGTTGTTCAAACTTGAATGAGAGGAAAGCATCTCAATTGATAGTAAATGAGAAGCAATTAGGTGAATTAGAGTGCATAAATTCAATGCACAATGGAGGGAAAATAAGGTAGGATTTTGGAAGCACGATTAGGGGGAAATTGAATGAAGAAATATTGAAGATATTGAAGATATATGGGAGATATCATGAAGAACCATAATAGGGATGTGAATCACAACTAAGGGATATGAAAAATTAGGTGAGATTAGTGTTGGGATTAATGGGAAGTATGTACTGAGAGGGGAGGGGTGAATCAATTCATAACATTAACATACATGTGAACATTCATAGAAATATTCATGAAACTAAATTGACACATAACACAAGATATGACATCGCATAAAGCTCCTGTGAGGAAGTAAAAACTGTGGTGGGGATGGCACCCACAAAATATTAACTATTTGTAGATTGGAAGTAGCCAGTTAAGGTTTACAATTTGATAAATTTTGATGATCTACCATGTTAGGAGTATCCATGGAGACCGGTTAAATTCTACTCTGTTAAGAGCTTTAGCAACACTATTGAGTGTGCACTCAGTTAAGAGATTTTTTGTTGGTCTGTTAAATCCACCTTCCTTAAAAGGATTTTTACACTTTTCTCCACTTGTTATAATGATAGAAAATAACAAATTGACCTAGTAAATTCAATCTCCTATTGCTGATACAGATCCAATTTAATTTACATAAAAAGATTTTCACCTTATTTTGATTGATTAATACCTCTGATTCTCGATATCCTCTTTTCTTGGTTCTTGCTTACCAAATTCACCTTTTGTTGTTCATATTCTTGAAACCCTCAATATGACCCATAAACATTCTCATTTGATTCATTCATGTTCTCCTCTCTCTTTAAATCATCTTTTCATCCATAATAATGAATGATTGAATCATCTATTTATAGATGGATTGAACTCATCAAGTTTCGAAAAAAACAATGTTAACTCTAAGATCAGGTTTACAACTTATACCTAGATCTCCTAGTCTATGTGTTTTAAATCATTTAGACTGATTAAAGAAATTACATTCATGTATCTTTTCCCTAAAGAAATTAATTTAAAACAAATAAATATCCTATAAATAGAATACACTTTCTTTATTTGACATGGAAGTCAGATCCACTTTTTGCATTCTGTAAATGACTTTCGGTTCTGTCTGTTGGTCATGCTTGACTATCCCTTAGTTTTGTTCTATCGATTGCACTTAAATTTTTTTTTCGGTCTGCACTGTATCTTGCATATCGATTTCCACTTTATCTCTCTACTTTGTGATTTTGGTTTACACACTAAGATGTGTCATCAGTTCTCTTTGCACTTTGTCATCTTCGGTGATCTCTTAATATCTGATCTTCATTTTTCTCATGTCATGTTTTTCAGTGTATGCTTACCGAAAATGTAGTTTTCATACTAATGGAAAATGAATGTCATCAATCTCCCCCTTTGATATTAGTATCAAAAACTAATATGTGCAAAATACTAACAAAATGTTAAGTTTATACAACATATATAATCCTTAGTCATTTAATGACTCCCCCTATGTATATGCTGGTATAACTGTACATATTATGTCTTTCCTCTACATATAAATTTTTTTTCATATGAATATACATATACATATTTTCCATTTGCCCATCTGAATGAATGAATGAATACATGTCATTTTCTCTTTTTGTATTTTGTACTCATATCATTTTCCCCCTTTTTTGATATTAAGTGCAAAGGTCTTTACCTTAGAGCTTATAAAAAATGTGGGAGTTGCTACAAACATCTTGGGAGTTGCTATCAGTTGCCTTACTGAACTGATATGTTGTTGGAGCAGTGTAAGATTTGGTAGAAATTGAGCTTGGAGCTCAATTAATTCTTCCCTAAAGTGTGTTTCTACCTCCCATAGCTCTTTCCTTAACCTTTTTATCTCAATTATCTTCTCATAATGTAGTTTGACTGCATTGTCTCCATCAGTGGTTAAGCTTTGTGCACTAGTTGCTAGATCGGTATCCAACTTTGAAATGTTTTCACTATTCTCTTTAGTGAACTTGTCTATTGTGCTCAATGTTTGAATAAATTTTATAGCTTCAGATATGATTGGATCTAATTCAGTGATGAATTCTAATAGATTTACCTTATTTATTGCCACTTCTTGGCTGATGTTCTCAATGAGCTTCTATTGGTACTTCATCTCAGATCTCTTCTCTATTTTCTTCTCAGCATCAATAACCTGAGTTGTTATTGCATTGGTGAGGGTAGATAATTGATCAAGTATTGGCTTTCTTTGATCAATATCAACATCAGGCACAATTTGATGTAGTATGTCCTATGTTGTCTCCTATACCATGGAGTCTCTATGATGTTTCTTTAGCTTCTCTTGCAATGCCTTCCTTTGGCATATATCTCCATATTCCTATAATGCTTCAAATTCAAGTGTAGATGGGTTACACTTAGGTATTATAATGAGTTCATCCAATGTTACTTCTAACTTGTTATTCTTTGATTTCTTCTTCTTCTTCTCAAAATCACTAGAATGTAAAACTATTGCCAATTTCTCAGCCTTCTCTATTGTGCTTAATGAAGTGACCCGTTGTGCTTCTTTTTGCTACTTGGCATTATTTTCAGCTTGTCGGGTGTCTGCAGATGTCTCCACATTCACCTTAACATTGTTGGTAGCATGCTTGTCGGTTTCCTCAGGAATACCATATATAGGTTTGTCTCCATCATTGGAGTCCTTAACTTCATCATTATTGGTTTCTACATTCTTGTCTTGTGTATCTGCATCCTTTTCTTTATCTCCTCCTATAACCTTATTAGTTTCGGTTACATCTTGATTATCTCGAATGTCTTGTTAACCATCAATGTTATCCTTGTTTTAATCTTCCCCTACATATTTTGGAGTATCCTTCTCAGTTGAATTGCTTGATTCTTGTAGGATATTGATAGCTTGTATCAATATTGGCATATTTCCTAGAATATTCACTTGTATAGTATCAACATTTGTGTCCTACTCATCAGTTTTATCCTTTGCAATAGTGATTTCTTCATCCTTATTCACTTCCTCTACTGGGTCATCGGTAATGTCTATGATATTAGTGTCCTCAATGTTTTCAATTTTGTTATCTGGCCATGATTCATCTACAACATCTGCAGTCTTGTTTCCAGTTGTATCATTCTTCTTCTTTGTCTAACTCAATAGATGTACCATCTTGAGTTTCATTGTCAACACCTTGTTGTTGAAGGTCTTTGTCTAGGCTTTCCTCCTCTATAGGTCTATTCATTATCTTGCACCATTTCTTGTGGATGTCATGCTCAATCTCTATAAGCTTTCCTTCAAGGAATTTGTATGCTCTAAGCTTCGGTGACAACTCCTTTGTGTACTTCTCCATCATTTCATCAATTTCAACCTTTTTTGATTCAGGTGGCATGAGAGAAACAAGTGCTCTCTCTGTTATCTCTTTTTCATTCTTCAATGCAAATGTCCAACGGGAGTATAATCTATCCAAGAGCTCCCTTGGTACATAACTTCCTTCAAACTGAATTGATACATATTTAAATTTGTACATTTTGGCTATGATGGCATCCTCTACTTTATTCTGATCTTCTGGGTCTAACTTCAACCATCTTCTGATCTTTGAATCTGATATAGATCCAGAGTTTGCAATAGATTTCCATATGTCATTAATAGATTCAAGAGGTATTACCTTGACACTTTCTACTTCAACAACTTCATCTTGCTCAGTGTCTTCTATATCCTCTCGGGTTCTTATGAATTTACTTCCTTTCTTGTTTTTCCCTCTCTTCGGTGCGGTAACTTTGCTCTTGTAAGTCCTGACCTTTCCTTTCTTTAGAGGTGGAGTAGAATATTTTTATGTTTGGATTCTTGTCCTAGAAGCAACTATTGTGCTTGAATTTTTAGTTGGTGGAGGAGGTGGTGAATTTGACTCTATTTCCTCAGAGTAATCCTTTCCTTCATCTTTACCAATAAATAACTGTTCTTTGGTTTCTTCTTCCTTTTCAACTTCTTCATCCTATTCAACTTCTTCCTTAGTTTTTGATAGTATCTTCTTGAGATTATTCACCATTTTGTCCTTCTTTCTAACAATTTTATTCACAACCAGTTGAGATTTGATTCTTGTCTTGGCCTCTTCATATGTTCCAAATTCTGGTCGTTTCTTGTCCAATGGTTCATTGATGAAGGCATCAATTTCCTCAGTTGCAAGATCAATGTTGGTCTCATACTCTAATGGTTGAAACCATGTTTTCCTTGGTACAATAGGCTTAATGTATGTATTTTCAGTCTCAACCATGAAGCATATCTCATCCTTATATTTTTCAATGAGTTCCTCGGGGATTCTTACCCTCTTTTGAATTTGGTCTTTGAATACATTGAAGTATTCATCCATGATTGTCTCAAAGTTATCTCCCAGTGTAGCTATGTTCTCATTGATTTGGATGGTGACCGGTTGGGTGTTGTCCCATTTAACATCTCCAACTGACGGGAATGTTTCTTTAAAATAAAACAGGATACACATTATTAGTGAGCCAAACTTACATGTGTTTGACTTTGCATTCCTAATAGTCTTTATATTGTCCTTGAATTGATTCAGGAATTGTTCAGATAAGTTCAATTGTGTTCCCTTCTTTAAAATTTTGAACACTGTGTCTATTGCACCAGATGCTATGTTGTTCAATCTGCTTGCCTGGAATAATTTGTATCCTAGGACGTCTTAGCATTTTCCCTGACATTGTCAAAGAAAAGGCTAATTAATGAGGATCAAACAAACCCTCCTACACTTTGAGCTCAAAGGCTCAGGCGGGTGTACCTGTTGGATTCACTTCTTTCAGTGAATCAGGGGATGGATTCCTGCCCATCACACTTGATATAATAATCATTCACAGCACTTTAAATAGAAAGGGAAAATGATTTGAATAATTGATTGATGAAGAAACTACCAGACAGACCAGATACTAGTGCCTTATCTATTGGGCAATAGAGTCAAACAAATGTACACTCCCAGACAACTTATAAATCCAAACTCAAAAAACCTGAATGAAATGCCTTGCAAGCCATTCTTCTCATTTCAATTCCTGGACATCATATTCATATGCAGACTTAAAATTCTTAGAATTTGAATACAAGACTTTCTCTCCTTGAGTGAAACTCAGATTCAAACGCACAGATACCTTGTAACTGGTATATTAACATGCCTTACAAGTTAGTATACAAGAATCAAAACAAACATACAAAGACATCATACAAGTTCTGAACAGGGATTTCCTTTGATTTTCATTAAAAATCATCTGAAACTATACATTGCAAGATTATGAACACCAAAATTAAGACCCC
>MU223093.1:1131501-1143991 GCA_018584345.1 Thuja plicata | reverse complement strand
TCGCTTCTCTTCGCAACCCTAAAAAACGCTTATATCATGCGCTTCACTTTTTAGGGCTACTCCTAACGATAACCGTATTAGGGTTTTTACCATTCTCCGAGAAAATAGGAAACCCAAAAAATTTTTGATTATGGAAGAGTGTACAGTACTCACATTTATCAGTTGCCACATGTCTTCACCTGTCATTGAATCTTCCTGACATAGCTCTTACGTGTCATAGGAATCCGTCATAACCGTTTTAGCCATGATCTCCTTACACACTATTCAAGATGCCGACATTATTTGCAAGAAATACATTATTCCCAACATTATTTGCAAGAAATACATTTTACAAAACAAATAATAAGAATAGGAATTATCCAAGGTTGAGACACCTTATTCCTAACAGTTTGCATACTAAGGGAAAATTAATATCATCAATTAGGAGGATTCAACTCAATAAATAAATCAATATTCTTCACAAATAAAAATTAGCATTATGAAATTATAAAATCCCATAAATTAGAACTAGCTAATTAATTAATTAATTAATTGTGAAGACTTAGGATAAGAATGAATAAATATGATTTATTAATAAAGAATAGGGACAAACCTTAGGTTATTCATCCCACGAGGATAGATTAGTGAATTATTGATCAAATTGAAGCTATTAATGTACAATTGGAATGATTTGGATAATATTGTTAGAATTAGGATAGGTTCGAGGCATTAATGAACTTTGACAATACACCTGAATAATGATGTTTGAAAATGATTGAATAGCATCAATGAACTTTGATGGCACCATAGGATTGAAATAGGAATAGGAAAACATAGATGAACTTGGAAAATGTTCCTGAAATAATAATGATCAAAAATAACATTGATGAACTTTGTCAACACTATTGAATTGATAATGATAAAATTGATGAACTTTGACAATGTTATCAAATAGTTGATTAAAAGGATACGAAGCATTGATGATCTTGGACAATGATCCTAGAATGATGAAATTATTGATTGAATTGAGAAAAGGGTTTGATCAATTTGAGAATTGAGTTAATTAGGCATCGATGATCTTGGACAATGCCTAGAATGATTGGAATGAGTCCAAACAATTCTGAAAATGATTAGGAATAGAATAGAAGAGGTTTGAATTGATTTTGGATGATTTGGAATGGTTTAGGATCAAATAGGATTGGTTAAGGATCGAATAGTATCATTTTAGGGTTGATCAAAACCAATTGGTAAAATGATCAATTTTAATAACGAGAGTAGAAATATTAGTAAATAATTGAACAATTTTGCAATATTCAATCATCAACAAAAGACACAATGTCATCATATAATAAAGATCATATGTGCAACATAGAGGAATAATTACATCGCAAAACAATATTTCAATTGTAATGCTAAAAATATTAAAACATGTAGACTAGAAAGCTCAAACCATTTTTAGGTATCTACATTTTTCCCCTCTTTGATACAATGCGATTATGAGCATTGTGTCAAAATATATTGAAGAAAATCAAATTAAAAAATGCTCTAGTGATAATGGGATACATAGGTGCCCCCTTGAGAAATCGACCAAAAAATGCAAATAATGGGTCAATTTGTTAACAATGATGAGACAGATCCAGAGCAATGAACAGATTGAAAAATTGGAGGTCAAACAGAAAATATATGAGGTGCAGAGTGCAAAAATAATCATGACCAATACTAAAGGAAAGGGTTTCACATACATTTAGGCAACCAAGAGGCTATACAAAGGCTTGGAGAGGGATGTGGAGGTCATTTTCACTCTCACATTTGTAGGAATTTGAGCTCTAGAGTAAGGAGGATGGATCGAGTGCCAGTGCAAAATCAACATGGAGAAAAAGTGTGTAGCTATCGATGGTTGGCCGATACGAGACTTGAGGTGAGTACATCTGAGCCTCTCAGTGATATCTAGGGTTTACACATGTTTCTAGATAGTTTAGGGCTTAAAAAGGGGTCAAACAGGGTCAACAAGGGGTCCACACGTGCCACCTACGTAGCTCATGTGACCAACTGCATAGGTCACGTGCCCAACTACATAGCAAGTATAGGTGGGATGACCACCTATGTTGTCTACGTAGTTGGTATGCCAAGTTGCATAGTTGGTAAGCCAAACTATGCAATTGGTAAAGAGGTCTGCAAATGGGCAAAAAAAGGGTCTGAGGGTCCTAAACCATCCCAAACATTCCTAAATAGGTCATAACCCAAGGATAAGGTCAAAATTAGGTCAAATTAGGTCAAAACAGGTCCTGAGTTGGTCAAAAAGTAACAGATAGTACAAAAAGTTGACCAAAGTTGCACAGTGATCACAAGAGGAACTCACGATACCATAGACACGGGAGAGTAGACCCACTTGTTTGGATATCCAGCACTAACTAAGAAGACATGAGAGGAATATCCTAGCCTCACTAGGACTGTACTATATCACATATATGCCCAAGATTAGGGAAAATTGAGGCTTGATTATAGCTCGTGTAGAGCGGTGGCATTCAGAGATGAGCTCATTCCACCTACCGACATGTGAGGCAACAGTGACTTTGGAGGATGTGTGGTGCATCCTTAGGATTCCCATCCATGGTGAGATAGCAGAGTATGACCCCGCAATAGAGAGACCAACACTACATAGATTTTTTGATAGTGATGATGAGGACCTTGGTATCTAGGATTACGAGATCCAGTGGGAGACAGTTGTGAGACAACATGCCAGGTAGATTGTAGTGATATGTGGGGTGATCGCATGTCTACTAGTGCCAGATAGACAAGGCCATGGCTTCCCTATCAATTGGGGGTGAGTTTTAGACCACATGATCATAGAGGGTATAGTGTTTTCATGGGGTCCATGTATTTTGGTGATGACATACTACCAGCTCCATTAGTTAGCATATAGGGGAGGGTTATCTATCACTAGCAGGATCACACTATTGCAGGTTTGGGCATATGAGCACATAGTTGTCTTTCGACCCATTTCTTAGAGGATTGTAAATCTGGACATGCAATACTTGTACTGTTATCAGGGAGTGCTTGCATAGGGGCCACTAGGGTACACATTGTATTTTAGGCATGAGATAGATCTGCTCAGAGATTTCATGTGGCGACCATACAGAGACTGCCCTGGATGGGATGATGATAGAGAGAACCTACCTTACTACCGACACAAGAGGTACCTCATTGGGAGGACTATCATGGGTCACATGGTGATCAAGATTTAGCTGCCAAAGAGAGAACGCAGATAGTTTGGAGAGATGCAGGGAGTACCGATAGGTACAACATTATTTACCTAATCGAGGGGTGAGGTCAGGGCATGGGGTACAACACTTTGGACTCAGGTGGCATACACAAAGTTTGAATAGTTGCGGCCTAGATAGTGAGGAGTAGGTGTAGATATAACACATATAGGTACTATAGATGAGTATGAACGATGGTTTTCCAAGAGTAGGCTTGTTCCTTTGATAGATCTGATGGTGTCAATACCGAGAGTGTGGATGGCCAAGGATGAGAGGATGAAGGAGGATGAGGAGGATGAGGAGAGTGGCAAGGATGGGGATTATGCTTGTTAGGGATTTTCTTGCAAGTATCTTTTAAAACCAGTATGATTGCTTTCTTTTGTATATTTCCTATATTCTATATGCAAGAAAAGACTAATTGATGAGGGTTTTGATATATCTGGGGAAACTATTACCTCCTTCTTTTTTGAGATCAATTGACTCAGGCAGGTATTACCTATGAATGATTATTGATTGACAATATCTTTATAGTGGATTATATCTTCTTACTAAGTTGCTCAATATCTTTTACTGTATCAATAAGTAGACAACTATCCAAATGACTATGAATAACCTGATACATAGCTTAATGAGCCAAACTAGTATTTTGACAACAACAAATAGTAATGTAATAAGGATTCTCATCCTTCTTCCTTTTATAGTTCTTCTTGACTTAGGAGGGACAACCTATTTGATTCTCTCTTAAAGGAATCAGTAGACTTAAATTGTATACTCTGTGAGTACAATTTCTTATGAATGTATACTTTTTTATAAGTGTAATGTAATTGAATGATTATTCTTAAATATTGGATGATTGAACAATTACTTGCAAAACTATAAACCAGTGCCTGATCCTATGGGCTACAGAGTCAATATCTTGGTATAAGTCCACAATAAGGTGATTAATAAAATAATTGCAACAAAGATAAAATGCCTTATAGAGTATCCTCTAGTTCTATAACTCTATCATCAAATCCTTAAATTAATGCAAAGTTCTCTGGGGTCATTTGAAATAATTAATCCTTCTGTTGAAGGAGCTCACAAATGACTGCACAATCACCTTGTGATTAGTATGTCTAAGTGCCTTACAAATAAACATACAAGAACTGTAACAGAAATGAAAAGAGACAACCAAGATGTAAGACAAAGATTTAAATATATTCTATTAATGTCTTAATGCTTCAAATACATTTAGATAGACAAAAAAGTATAGAGGCTCAGAAAATGTTTAGTAGTCTACCTTATAATTATATTCCATCATCCATAAAATTGTTATAATAAGCTCTATATATAGGCTAAAACCATCTTGGAATCCTTAAGAAGTAAGGATGCTACAAGCTTCAGATGGTTTTTAAAATCTAACCCTAAAATACAGAAAGGACAAAAGACAGGAAAGAACCAAGCAGTGGATTGACAAAAATGAAGAATAAGATCATATTTATTCTTTGTCTTCTTATGATATTTGGAACCTTTATCTGTATACGTTTAGGATAGCATCTGATATTTGCAATGAGACCTAGTGACCACCAATACAGGCTAACTTACACTAGTATTTATGATTTCTAACCTTCCTATGCTCAAAGAACAGGTGCCATGTGTCCTCCTATTCTTCATCCATGATGTCCAGATCAACAATGACAAGATTTTTCTTCTTGGGCTTTTTTAATGTGTCCCATGCTATAACATCTTCTTCTTTCGGCCATTCAAAGCTCTGTATGTTCTCCAACTGGGTCTTCTGTCTCTCCTATATGGAATCGGTAATACTCTTGACATCTGTGATAAACTTATTAAAATCTATTTCTACCTTAAATGCTTCATCCAAATCCTTGTATTTTTCCATATCTATCTCTCCCTTGTTAGAAAAATATACCTCTTTACAAGGTAACACAGTATCAAATTTTGTGTCCCATACCCCTAGTTGCTTGATCTGATTGTCATATGCTCTCACTGGAGGCACAAATCTGTTATAGCTAGGCCCAAACATGTTCAACCTCGCCTCTGTCTAATTAGCCTTTCACTTGAAAAAGGAAAAGGTGGCTCCCATTTTATCTATCTCAACCCCAACCTAGGTTACTATCTCTAGAAGGTCTGACCTAAGTGGTTGCAAAGATGCCAACCTTTCAAATAATAATGTTCTCCTAGACCAAGTTGCATAATAAGGGTTCAAAATTGAGACAAAATTATTGACCTCTGCTTGCAAGCCTGGGAACATGCCCTAGCCTCCATATACTACATCAATCTTATCCTTTATGATATCTACCCTATGCTACAAACTTTTTGTTAGTGCACCAAAAATAAATTCATTTTGATCAACAATACCCCGCCCTATTTTTACTGCAGCATGCTCTATTTCATTTGTTTGGATTTCTTCATCTTTTACCTCTTTGGGCTCTATAGGGGAAGCTTCAGGCATATCAAGAAGTCTTTGTGTAATCTTTTCTACCAGCTTCTCTTGTTCTTTGATCTTGATTAGAGCCAGCTCCCTATCTTTAACTATATCACTAGTTTCACTAGTGACCTTAAAATTTTTAGACATTTGGACAACCTTGGCCTAGTCATTCAATTGAGCAAAATGGGTGAGCACTTGGGAAATCTCCAAGCCTCCTATATTTTGGATAGACCAGATAATATTTTTTCCTCCTATTTTCTCTTGAATGTTTATTAGGGATGGCTTCTGATCTTTTAGAGCTAGGCTCCACATTGCTAAGGCTTGGGACTTTGGATTGTATCCAAATCCTCTAATCATTTCCCCAACCTATGTCTCTGATGATAAATTTACATCAGGTTGATTCCTTATTTGATCTATAATGAAGGGAGAGGCCAAATCCCAACCTTCTACCAAGAACATCCCATTGGCCTTTACCAGTTGTCTTTCCTCCTCTTGTTTTATTTCATTTGATTCGGGATCATAATCCTGCAATGTTTGTAGATCATCACTAGTTACTGGATCACCACCTACCAATTGCAATTGTGCACCAACCTTCTATTGTTTGTTCCAGATGAGGAACTCTTTGAACTCTTTTTTTTTAATGAAATTATCATCATTTAGAAATTGATCTTGAAATATCAATCTTTCATCAATGCACGTCATGAGAGGCAACTCTATTTCCTCTTCTTCATCTTTTTGGAGCTTCTTCCTTTCTCTTATCTGTTTCCTTAATTAATGGTCATAGGCTTGATTACAATTATAAGAGCATGAATTCTTTCTTTCTTCTATGATGGCTCCCCTACTTCTATCCTTTGTCTCTTTGGTGGGGGCTCATTAGTAACCTTAGTTTCTGGGACCTCTGTTAGGTCAATTATGCTCTCACCCTTAGTTTCCTGTTCTTTAACAAATACCTAGTTTACTAGAGGGGAGATAGGTACTAAATTATCTTCATCACTATCCTCATCATATTCTAATGATGTGTTCCCTTTATGGCCCTTTTTTGGCACTACAAGTGCATCTTCAAACTGATTGCATAATAGAGTATGAGACTCAATCATGGCATCACACCTTTTCAAGAATGGAAAGTTTGGGAAGAAACCCCCAAAAGAAATTCCATTCCTCTTTACTTATCTCTCTAATTCCATCAATTCATTAAAATTTTCAACCCTTCTACCGATCTCCTCATTCTCCAGTATATTTCTTATGAGGTCTTCTTCCATGCATTCCTCATGGTCTTTTGTGTAAGGAATGGTGGGTGTCAACAACTTCTTCACACTCAATATGAATCCTTCTATGTCTATCTATCTATAGAGGGATACATTCATTCTTTAGTGGCTCATCCAATTATTTACTGGATCTATTGCCTTTTTACCAATTGTAAAATTGTAGATCCTAAACTGTCTTGGGCTAAATGTACCCTTCTTGTGAGGAGCCATGTGCTCCTTGTGTGACCAAATTAATTGCTTGATGAATTCCATTGCTACAATCCTGGGTGACACATGGAATGATAGAAAATGGGGTGGGTGAGTGTAACCATACACCCTGATCAATGTAAAATTCTTCTCATAATAGAAGTCTCCCCATTTGTGGTCTCTTGGCCACTTATCAACATACTGGCAGTGCCTTAGTAGTTGTAGCACCTTCACTGGTAGCCTTGTCTTGTTTACTCCTAGACACTTAAGTATTGGATATACTATCCAATTTTCAAAGGAAAAGAATTCTTATTCTGTGGAAGTGTAATTCCACACTCTCAACCAAAACTAAATGGGGTTGGCCTGGTTCTGATGAAATCTCTAAGGCCTCAAATACTGATAGTTCATGATAGGAAAGTTTTAGTATAAAATTAAATTCATTAAAATGGAGTAATGCATGAATCTGGGATTATCTTTTTTATTATGGATATCCATAAATCCCTGATGCATTTGATTGATTATATATTGAATAAAATCATAATTGGTACTAGTATGAGGGCTCTGCATATCTAGGACCTATTGGAGATTTTCTTCTGTTCAAATTGTTGATTGTATGTTTGTCATTGATGAAAATATATAATATACAGAGGTGTCCTATATGCAATTATCAATATAGATGGTTTGGAGCCTTGCGTGTTTATTTCTATTGTGTAGACATGTTCTGGTTGCTATGTGCATTCACATAGATTCAGAGATGTAGTCTCAGTGAAGTTATGTTAATATTTTTAGGTAGTTACAGTGTCTAGAGATTATCTATGAAGAGCTGACGTAATTACATTGTTTCTTGAGTTGAGCCTATCTTCAGGATATGTGTGTTTGTATTCATGTTTAGTTATGAGTTAATAATAATTATCTAAAGGCACTAAATGTGTTCTAATATAAGTGGGATGATTGAGTCAATTTGGTAGAGCCGACTATGTGAAGCATCACATCTATTCAATTTGAGTTGTGTGGTTCTAATCAGGTTGCGCTCTTGATTTGGCAGACTAAAGAAGTATTGAAGGGACTCCTAAAGCTGACTAAGATCACATATTTGGGGAAGATACTTATAGTATTTCATTTGATGAACGCTAAGTGTGAATAATAAGAGGAGAGACAGAAAAATTATAGAACATAATGTCTATTGTTTTGGGATAGTAAAGACATTTCATTCATCAAGAAAAGATCTATGTGAAGAAGAAGTGAAAGCATACAATACACTAGAATTGATCAAGCCAGCAGGTCCACTCAAATAGTTCATTTATCAGATATAGTGCATATCTATTTTATTGAAGGTTGTAGCCTTCATCATTTTAGTAGTGAGCTTTTTGGACAATGAGTCCTCACCCCTAACAGGGTTATTTGTAAAAGACTCTTAATAGGGTCTGACCCTTAACAAGGTCACTATACTTATTGCATTGTAAAGATCAACTCCTAACATGGTTGTAAGATCTTCTAATAAGGATTATTATACTCAAGTATAGTTCTTAGTAGGTGCTAATTCCCACCTGGGTTTTTACCTATTTGGTTTCCACGTAACCAAAATTGTTGTATTCTATCTTGTGTTATTTGAATGTGTTAATGCTTAATGTTATTCTATAATTAATTGGAGAAAATAATAAAACTAGCTGATAATTGATTCACCCCCCCCCCTCTTATTTATCCCTTGGGAATATTCCAACAATTGGTATCAGATCCAAGTGCCTTGGAGAGAAATCCTAACAGCTTAAGGTAGATCAAATGACATATTTCAGGAAAGAGAGTCCTAAATTTTATGGAGAGAACTATCTTGACTGGAAGAAAAAAATGATAACACATCTTTAGTGCATTGGTTTTGAGATCTATGAGATTGCCACTCATGCAATTGATGTTCCCACCTTGAAAGACCTTGCAGAAGAAGACTAAATTAAATAAAAAGAAGTATTCACTCAAAATGCAATTTCCAAGGAAGTCCTAATTAGTGCCTTATCTGACAGTGAATTTTTTGAGATCATGAAGGCAGAAAAAACATATTCAATCTAGAAATACTTAGAAGATATGTTTGAAGGAGACATCCAAGCAAAGAATGCACACATAAAGACATGGAAGAAAAGATACAATAATTTAGAGATGCTACCTGAAGAGAACATCAGAGCTTACAATCAAAGGATTAATGAAGCAGTATCAGGTATTAGGAATAATGGTGGAGAAATTTCACAGGATGATATAATGGACAAATTGATGACCACATTGACAAAAGATTATGGAATCAAGATTAACATCTTGGATGAAAGAATGCAATTCTCAAAGGAATTCAAAAGAGAAACCCTGATCAGAAAAATATCTGCATTTGAGATATCAAGATTGAAGACAGAACCTAAAATGGAAACAACCTTCAAAGCCTCAGTCCATGGTAAGAAATCTTTAAGCAGCTCTAGTAATAATGAAAAAGAAGAAGTTGATACTAAACTAGAAGAAATCATGAAGGAAAACTACCATTCAAATGGTTTTCATGCAACAAAGTTGGCCACTTTGAATCCAAGTGTCCTACAAGAGTCAAGAAGTTTAGATCAAATTACAAGCCCAAATACACTAAGGAATTCTATCATGTTGAAGATGGTGTAACTCATGACGATTCAGGAGAAGATGAAATAGGATTTGTTTGCATTAAGGACATTGAGAAAATGCTTGAGGAGATGTGTTATAATATTCCCAAGGATAATAGAGAGGGGGTGAGTAAGTTATTAGTCAATATAGTTCTTTTCTTCTTCTTTAATGTAACTATAAAGTAAATGCACATTCAGGTAACACACTGAAGTACTCAACAATTTGATTACGGGGAAACCAAATAGGCAAAAATCCTGGTGGGAATTAGCACCCATAAATAACTATACTAGTTTATAATGATCTTAGTTAGAAGATCTTACAACCCTGTTAGGAGTTGATCCTTACAATGCAAGAAGAACAGAGACCTGGTTAAAGGTCAGACCCTATTAGGAGTCTTTTACAGATAACCCTATTAAGGGTGAGAACTCACTGTCCAATAGCTCATTGCTAAGATGGTGAAGGCTACAACCTTTAGTACAATAGATATACACTATATTTGGTAAGTGAACTATTTGAGTAGACCTTCTATCTTGATCAGTTCCAATGAATTACAATCAACTTCTATTTCTTCACATAGATCTTCAACTTATTCTTTCTGACTTTCTTCTCTTCTCTGTCTTTTCTTCTTCACTACATTTTTGACACTTAGTGAACATATCTAAACTGATATATGTATCTTCACCAAGGATAAGGTCATGATGGTATTTTGAAACACTTCAACAACTTCCTTTTTGGCTCAACCAAGCATGCAATACAAATTAGGACCGTTCAACTTAAACTGAATAAACGTGACACTTCACAAAGTTGGCTTCACAAAATTAACTCTAACATCAAGATTCTATTGAAACATGTTTGGTGCCTTTGGATAATTATCTTTAAATCATAATAAAACATGAATACAAATACACATATCTTGAAGATAGGCGCAACTCAAGATACACTGTATTTACTTCAGCTCTTAATAGATAAACTTCAAAAACTATGACTGTCGTAACTGATTAATTATAACTCAACTAAAACTGCATATTAGACTTGGCGTGAATGCACATATCAACTAGAACATGTATATACCATGGAAAAAAAACAAGCATATCTCCAAAACATATGTACTGCTAATTGCATATAGGATACATATTGTATATTATATGGTGTCATCAATGGCAAACATACAATCAATCATTTGCACAGGAGTGAATCTCCAAAAATCTTTCCCTTTGACATTGATGGCAACATATGATATCATCAAATCAAAGTATCTTCCTTCTTTTTTTACAATCTTCTCAATATCCTCATCAAAGGTTCCTTTTCACTACTACTGCTCTATATACTCCCCCAGAGTATATGCTCCCCCTTACTAATACTCCCCCTTTGACATCAATGACAAAGGGTGTTAAACACCACTAAGCATAGGTACTACTCCAGAAGTAGAGTAGTCAACCATTCACCAGTCACTAAGGACTGATGTTCTTGCTGCAAGTTCTAATCAGACTCAGGAAAGGAAATTACTCCCAACTTCTCCCTGAGATACTCAAAAGTATCTGTTGATAGAGGCTTTGTAAAAATATTTTCTAGTTGTTCTTTAGTGCTTACATAATCCAGCTTTACTTCTTTGTCTACAAATTTTTCTCTTAGGAAGTGATATTTGATCTCAATGTGTTTTGTCTTTGCATTCATCACAGGGTTCTTAGACATATTGATAGTACTAGTGTTTTCATAGTGAATAACAATAGGATAATCAATCTGAATACCAAAGTCCTTAATAATCTATCTGATCCAAACCATTGTTGAAAATTTCAATGTTGTTGCAACATACTCAGCTTCTATTGTTGACTGAGAGATACAATTCTACTTTTTACTTGTCCAAGTGACCAACCTGTCTCCAATAGATACTGCTCGTCCTATTGTGCTCTTTGTCATCAACACAGCCTACCCAATCTGCATGTGTATACACATGAAGTTGTATGTTCTTTGAGTTAGGATATCATAAACCATATTCTATATTTCCCTTTAGGTATCTTAATATTCTTTTTATTGCCATTAGATGATTTTTCTTGGGTTCAGCTGCAAATCTTCCAACAATGCCAATTGTATTAGAGATGTCAGGTCTAGATTGAGTGAGATATATGAGTTTTCCAATCATAGACTTGTATAGGGTCTTGTCAACTGATGTGGAATCATCATCTTTAAAAATCTTGCATCCTGTTATCATGGGGGTGCTTACTGGTTTGCAATATTCCATCTTGAAAGTCTTCAATATCTCCTTCACATACTTAGGTTGATTTATGAATATGTCTTTGTCTGTTTGTTTTACATTTAATCCAAGGAAGTATTTGATAGGTCCAATCATGCTCATTTCAAATTCACTTTTCATTTCTTTGGCAAATTTTGTACTAAGTTTGTCATTACCTCCAAATATAATGTCATCAACAAAGATAGCAACCAGTAGTAGTCCTTCATCTATCTCTCTTATGAATAAATTACAGTATGTTGCTCCTTTTCTGAATCCTATCTTTGTTAAGTAACTGTTGTCACTGAGGTTTGCACCCTTGCTGAAAGCTTCTCTAACAACAACCTAGTGAAACATGGAATCAACCTCCAAGCTGTGGGACTTGAACTACGGGGTTGAATCTCCAGAGAAGGCCGGCTTCCTCTACTATCAGGATGCACCTAAAACTATCTCTTGCAAGGAAAAGGGAGAAGGAGATGCAGAAAACCAAATTACTTGAAAAGGGAAAGGTGATACACCA
>MU223093.1:1069098-1095351 GCA_018584345.1 Thuja plicata | reverse complement strand
GCTCCCTATCATGAGTCATCTTAGTGGATATGAGTGTAATGCTATGTTCATGCAATTGTCTTGAATCACTGATCCTTGAATCACTGATTTGTTTGAGTGAGGACTTTGAGTGAGGGCTCTGCACCAAAGAGGTAGTTGTTGATATGAAGAATGATCAGATGGTTTTCACGTAATCTCAATGGAAAACTACAGTTAGAGTTAACTCTTCATGACAACTAGATCACATAGTTGCTTTGTCACTGAAAGAAACCATGGTGATATCAAGGTAATATGTGAAGTTTTCTCCGTGCCATGTTAACAGTTGATAGCCAATGAGGATGCAGGAGTTATGAAAATGTGTTTCAAAATATTGTTGAGTTGTTCTCAAGGAGCCAATAAGATCAAATCTGGATCTCTTTTCAAATTTAATAAGGTTTTTTTTATGAAAAATCATTATTTAAAATTGATAATCTGTCAATTCAAATTGCCAGGGCTAGAAGCTGGAATTCATTTCACAGCACGCAGGAGTAAATCCAGAAAAGAATGAATTGCAGATCCATGAATGAGATTGATTTATTTATAGACATGACCATTATCATTATTTCTTACCAAGTTTTCAAAATCTAGAGCTCATAATTCACATCAATGATTTGCATTTCCAAAGAGAATAGAACAATCAAAGTCTACAAAGTAAACAATGGAGATTTCAGTTTAGAATCCAAGAGTGTGATTTTCAGTGCTTGAGGTTGAAGATTTGAGTTGATTCACAGTCAGAAGTGAGGATTTTTAGGATATTTGTTTCAATATTGGTAACAAAGAAAAGGAAATTTGATCAGTGACAAATTATACAAGGAATAATGAGTAGAGCAGTAAGTGTTACTTCTACCATTGGGGTAAGCAGAGATGATGATGATGATGATGTGAAAGGAAAAATAAATTACTTAGAAGAGTTCATCCAGTTGCTCCCAGGCTCCAATCGAGGTAATAAATTAAATGATGAGTATTTAAGGGATAACTATGCATTCATAAGAGATGCCAAGACACTAGACTATTCTAGTTACCTTTTATTTAGTTATTTTCATAAGAATAGTGATGTCCCTATGCCAATTTCAAACCCCTAGACCAGTGGACTATCTAGATTAGTTGTTCTTGATGTTTTTATTGATGTAGAGTTAATTTTAGAATTGGCTAAAAGATATGATACTATGTCCAAGTCCATCGAGAAGGATGATGGCACTTTCTTGGTAACCCTGGATTGAGCTTCTTTCATAAAGGCTTTTGACATTTACAACCCCTGTTCCACTGAAATAAATTTGAAAGCCCTAGCTACCAAGTATACCAAAGAGGCCCCTATTGTAGCTAAATTGATCCAAGCCCATAAACTGAGGAGAACCAGAAATTTTGTTGCCCTTATTCCAAATGATCCATCTCCATATTTCTACAAAGACCTTTCTTTCTACATGAAATATATATCTTATGCCCTGTGCAAAGTCTTAGGAGTTGAAAGTGGGAGGGAGAGGGTATCATCAAACATTTTGATGATCATCCTAGAATTACAAAGCCCTTATGTGAGTATAGGATATGACTACATACAGTTTGTGATAGATAAAATGCATCAAGGATTCATGGATATCCAAACAAATTAGGAAGCCCTAAGTTCCTACTATACTCTCTGCTGATGCACCTCATTATGTTTTATAATTTCCCTATTATGGAACAATATAATTTATAGATTAGGAGTTTCTACCATGGACAAAATAATCTAGTATAGTTATGGTTGAGAGTATGGAACTACACCTCTAGGAAACAAGAGTTTTGTACTTTTGAGAATTGAGTAGTTTACCCATTGTTAAGTAAATTGGGAGTAGACATGACTAGACTTCCAACAAAAGTGCTACAATTGTTGAGACCTTGTCAATTTGTTGACAAGTGGAATGGTGATCACAACTAGGGTGACTTCTATTGTCACCAAAATTTCACATTGATTAGAGTTTATGGATGTTCAGATCCTCCACATATCTTACCCTATAGAGTGCCACCAAGAATTGCAATAATGGATTTTCTGTGGCAACTCATGTTAATAGAAGGAGAGCACCTGGTATCTCACAGAAAAAGAACTTTCACTCCTAGGTAGTTAATTGCCTCAGATTTTATAGTTGGAAAGAGGGATTATGACCCTATTAATGGATGGCTAAGCAATTACCGGATGAATGTTTCCTTATATTGGTATATTGATACTGAAGGATTCATTGAGAGTGCCAAGAAAACCTTGACACCTACCATCCCTATCACCAAGAGGCATCAACCCTGTGAGGAAGAGGATTTAATAAGAAATATTCTTGAAGAGGATGTGATTGCATCCAGATTATCTAAGTATTATGATCTAATGGAGCTAGAACAAAAAATGAAGAGGAAGGGAATCCCATTTGGTGGACTTTTCCAAGGATTGCCCTACTTGCAAAAGTTACAGAAGATGATTGAAAATAATATCTTTCTCACTAATCAGATTGAAGATCAGATTGATGACAAGGATAGAGGTCCTAACAAGAAGTCATCATCAGAGTATAGTAGTAGCTACTCTATTCATAGTCCACCATCTCAAGATCAGCCACCTCAAGCTGAGGAAAATATCATTGATTTAACTAAAGCACAAGAGGCTAAAGTGGATATAGATCTCTCACATAAAAAGAAAAGGATAGAAATAGGGGAGCCTTCTGTAGCAAAGACCCATAAGAAGAAAAAAGATAAAATTGGTGCCCTGTTCACAGGGACTAGTGCATATGATCATCAACTAAGAAAGTTGATAAGAGAAAGAAAGAAAAAGGGAGAAGACACTGATGACAATGTAGAGATTCCTCTCCTTATGCCAAGATGAAAGAGAATTACAACAGGAAGAGTTTCTAAAGGATGGTGAATTCATCAAAACAAAAGAGTTTAAAGACTTCATGATATGGGCAAAGAAAGAACAAGTTCCAGTACAACTAAAGTCATAAGGAGGAGAGGTAATCACATGTGAAGCATTACAATCCCTCCAGGCCTATGATCTAGAATCTAAGAGTTTGAATCCTGATGAAGCTAGGCAACTTGTAAAATCTAGTGGAATGCTTCTAGTAGAGGGATGGGATTTAGCCTCAATATTCATAATAAATCAAATCAGGAGGTAGCCTGATGCCAAGTTTTCTACTAAGACACAAGTTGGATAAATGATAAAAGTGTGTAGATATGACTCTAACTCTCAAGCCCTTGCAATGTGGTCCCTTACTCCAAAGAACCAGAAGCCATCACTGATAAATGTTCAGGAGAAGATAGAAGGAGACAAGATAATTTGGTCAATGCATAATATAGGAGACCTAGAAATACTAAAGGCATTGACACATTTTTCTCACTTAATGAGGCAAAGGCAGTACAAATGTCTGATAAATATTAGAAATTATTTGATGAATCAAGCCTGATTGCCAAGGATAGGGAGTTAGGTCTAATGAAGATCAATGCAATGGAGAAAATAATTGCAGACCTGACTCAGAAATTGCAAGAGATGCCTGAGGTTGCCCCTACAGTAGACAAAGAAGGTAAAGATGTTGAAATTCAAACAGAGGAAACAGAGTATGCTGTAGTAGAAACAAAGAAGGTGATTAGTGAGCATAAGATTGTTGTTTTAGGAGAACTAATGTAAATTTCACAGCATAGAATAGATATATTAAAAGACAAAATCGATTTAGTATATGGTGCCTATGGTAAATTTCTAGGCCTAGAAGTGGAAGTAAATAATTTTATATAAATTTTGAACCCATACTATGCTACATGGTTAGTAAGAACTAGGTTATTTGAGAAGTTGGCATCTTTGCAACCATTGAGATCAGATTTACCAGAGATAGTAACCCAGGTTGGGGAAGAGATAAAACACATAGGGGTGAGCTTGTCCTTTTTCAAAGGCAAGGAAAATCAAATCGAGGCAAGAATAAACATGTTTGGGCTTGATTACAACAGATTTGTGCCTTCAATAAGATTAGAAGATAATCATATCAAGCCACTAAGGGTATAGAGCTTAGAATTTGACACTGTACTAACTAATAAAGAGGTGTATTTTTTTGACAAGGGAGAATTAGATATGGAAAGATATAACAAGATTTTAGATGAAGCCTTTAAGGAAAAAATAGATTTTAATAAACTCATTACAAATGTTAAGAGCATTACGGATGTAAGGTGGGAAACACAAAAGACGCAATTGGAGAAAATTTAGAGCTTTGAATGGCCAAAGGAAGATGATGTCACAATATGGGATGTCTTAACAAATCCCAAGAAGAAAAAGCATGTCACTATTGACTTGGATGTTATTGATGAAGAATAGGAGGAAACATGACACCTTCTCTTTGAGCACATGAAGGTTAGTTATCTTGAAGACTAGTGTAAATTAGCTTGTAATGGCAGTCAGTGGGTCTTTCTACAAATATCAAAGGCTATCTTGAAAACATACAGACAAAGGTGCCAGTAATCACAAGAAGACAAAGAGAAAATCAAATTTCATTCTTCATTTTTGTCCATCCACTGCTTGGCTCCTTCTTGTCTTTTGTATTTTCTATATTTTTTAGGGTTAGGTTTTAAACCATCCGAAGGTTTTTGCATCCTTACTTCTTAAGGATTCCAAGATGGTTTTAACCTATATATAGAGCATATTGTAACTTTTTGAAGAATGGTGGAATATAATTACAAGACAGACTACTACCATTTTGTCAGACCCTCTTTACTTTTGGTCTATTGAATGTATTTTGAAGTAGTTAGACATTAATAAAATACATTGCAATCTCTATTTTATATCTTGTGTTGTCTCTTTTACCTTTGTTCAAGATTTTATGTGTTTATTTGTAAGGCATTTAATACATCAACTACAAGGCAGTTGTCCAGTCATTTGTGAGGTCCTTCAAGGAACGAATAATTATTTCATATGATCCCAGGAAGCTAAATATTTATATTAAGATATGATAAACAAAGTTATAGGAGTGATTGGATAGTTTCTAAGGCATTCTATCTAGGTTGCAATTATTTTCATTTGTCACCTAATTGTGGATTTCCATTCAAGATTAACTCTATTACCCATAGGATCAAACACTGGTTTATGGTTTACCAAGTAATTGTTCATCATCAAAATACTTAAGAACAATAAAGAAATTAAACATAATTAATTGTATTCACAGAGTATACAATTCAGTTTGTTGATTCCTTCAAGAGATAATCAAATAGGTTTCCCCTCCCAAGTTTTAGAGAATTATAAAAGGAAGAATGATGAGAAGCCTTATCACATTACTATTTTCTATTGTCAAGATAATGATTTGGCTTATTAAGCTCTGTATCAAGTTAATCAAAGTCATCTGCATAGTTTTTTATTTTTTGGTACAGCAAAAGGCATTTAACAAACTAGTAAGTAGACCTACTCCACTATAATAGATACTGTAAATTAGTAATCATTCAAAGGTAATACCCACCTTAGTCTATGGATCTTAAAAGAGAAGGAGGATTTTATCCAATCCTCATCAATTAGGATTTTCTTGCATATAGTAATTTGGAAATATACAATAGAAAGCATCTATGCTATTTTGAGAAGATACCTAAAAGAAAAATCCCTAACAAGGTGGCAACTCCGCTAGGGATTTTAAGTAAATTCTTGAAAAGAAATTTTTAAGGAATATATGGTGTGTTCAAAAGTTGAGTTAAATTATAGTTGAGTTTTTGCCAATCTAGGTCATTCTAGTAGTATTCATATTTCCCAAGCTTGTGTTGGGTGGTGACTCTAAAATAAAATATATGTAATCAGTGTAAAAGAAAAATAATTTTACAGATATGAATAGTAGGTCAAGAATAGACATAATCTAGAAGTTGAGTTGGACAGTGGGATTCCAACTACTTCAAGAACTAGGATGTCTTGGAGAGAGAAGAAGAAACAAGCAAACATTAGTGACTCATTTCCAAGAAATGAAGAAAACAACACTATAAGGAAGGATACAAATCAGTCCAGTCATGAGGGGAACACCTCAGAGTATGAAGAAGCCCCAGACCTTGGATTAGAAAAATATGTAGTTACTACTACTTCTATTGAGAGAGAAGGAACTGACACTATTAGCTCAAACTCTGAGGTTCCTTCTAATGAGCTTGCTAAGGAAGAAAGAATCCTCATAAGAAAACTAGCCCTTATTCAACAAAAGAAAAGGGAAAAAGATCATAAAAAGAAAAAAACATGTTGAAAAGTTTAGAAGATTGAGAGGTCTCATAGATACCAAGAGATTCCAAACACCCACAAAGATTTAGGTCCTCAAACTTTTAGAGATAAAGGAAAAAAGAAAGTCACTTAAAATGAAGTTGAGGAACTAGAAACTCATAAAAACCCAACTGAACAAATGTATAAGTTAGACACTAAACTTTAAATATCAAGAAGTGAGAAAGAAACTATGGCAAAGATGCTAGAGAAAGCAGAAGTTGAAGCTGATACCTTGGAAATGAAGAAAAAGATTGACTTTTTGCAATCTTCCAAATATTCTTATGCTGAAGGTGAAAAAATTACATCTTCAAAGGCCAAGGTAATTTGTTTCTAGGAGGATGAAAAATTTCAAAGGAGGCCATTGCACCTATAAAGGTACAATAAATTCACTTTTATTGGCATTCCTGGTTATCCAAATACAGTTCCTAATGAAATTGGAGAAAAACTCCCTAAGTTTTCAGGAAACAATGTCATTTATTGTGAAGTTCATTTTAGAAAATTCATAGATATTATAGATTATTTAAATATTAATGATGAAGATGTCCTCATGAATTTATTTGTTCCATCTCTGTTTGAAGATGCTAGGGAGTGGTTTAGAGGATTGTCTAATGGTTCAGTTGCATCTATGGATGAACTAGTAGATTTGTTTAAAGACCAATATGGTGACAAGACCAATTAAGGGTTCTTGAGAAATGAATTCAATAACATAAAAAAATTCAATGAAGAGGTTACTTAGTTCAATACAAGATTTCAGAGGGCTATGCACAAGCTCCTTCAAAAAATCAAGCTACATGAAAAGGTATGTTTCGATACATACCTAAATGATTTTTATTCAAAAATGGGTTATGCACTTAGAGATAAGAATCCTATAAGTCTCACGGATGCATACAAGATAGCAGTAAACATAGAAATGAACAAAAGTGTATCAGGGAAAATGGGCAAAAGAGATGATACTCACTTTAGTAGGAGCAAATAACATGAGTATAAAGAGTACAAAGCTCCACAGAATAATAGACCATCCTATAATAATAACTATAACCCACAAAATAAGATGCAGAATTACCCCTATGGTACTCATTTCAAGGATGGAAATCCTATTTCTCCACCTAGAAAAGATAAAACAAAAAATAGGACCCCTGACCCATTACATAAAAATGTTTTGAATATGTGTAGTGACACTTACTGGTGTGAGGTTTGCCAGACCCCACACAACCCTAATTTTTTTATTGTAGCCTTAGAAATAATTGCTAATGAAGAGAAATAATGTGAAGAAGATGAGCTATGTGATCACAACAAATGTGATATGACTAATGCATATGCATGCTCTGATGTAGATTCAGAAGAAGAAACTAAGAACCATGACATGCATGGTTCATCAAGAAGAACAAAGGTGTATCACCAACAAGTTATATCTGACAGTGATGAAGAGGAAGTTGATGATATAAGATGTTATGCACAAAATAGTCAAACCTCTACTACCATAAGAAAACCCTCTGAGGAAGAAAAAGATAGAATCACTATTGATATAGTGAACAAAGAAATAAATAACTACCATTTAAGAAATAGAGTTGTAGGTAATGTTGGTAGTCAGTCAACATACATCTTTATTAAAGAAAATAAAACAGATGCCAAATATGTACCAAAAAGAGATGGACCTAGGGAAAATGTAAACAAACCTAAGGTAAAGATAGTTAAAAAGCTAATGACCTAAAAGATGTACATGTAGAAAAAGATAAAGTGCCAGAAGAAAGATCTTCCTCTCCCAAAGTTGAAAATAAGAAATCCAAGAAGGAAGAATCTGCTATAAACATTGAGATAGAGGAAAATAATATCATCATAGAAAAACCTAAAACCTCTGGTGTGAAATATACTCCGGTGGATATGGGCTAGTGTTTATCTTAGATGGTTGTCAAGGTCCCATTCCTAGAAATGATGAGGATAAAAGAACACAAAGAAAAGGTCCTTTCAGTATTGAATAATGTATCACCAGTAAAACCTCAGAAACCAGAACATATTGAAAAGAAATTCAATAATAAGGGAAAGGAACCTGAGGGGATCATTTCTGAGATTCCTTAGATTTACTTAAACACAAATAATTCTATAGGGTTTGTTGACCCCTTTTTCTTAGCATTGGTAATAACTAGAAAGATGCTCAAAAAATGCATGATAGACTCAGGAGCATCTAATACAGTCATGCCTGTAGAAATAATGAGATCTATGGGATTGCAAGTAGATACTCCTCATGGGAGGTGTCAAGAAATGGATTCAAGAGAAATCCTTATTGTTGGAACCATTGAAGCCTTACCTTACAAATTAGCTATATGCCTTGATACAGTGTTGACTATGAGTGTATTCGTGGTTGATATTCCACCATATTATGGCATGCTGGTGTCTAGAAAATGGAGTGCTTCAATGGGGGGCAATATTCAGTGTGATTTTTCCTATGCCACTTTCAATATTGTTAGGAATAATGTAAAGGTGTTTAGAGAGGGTAGGACACCTCATATGATAGAGTCGCATGAGGATACAAATATTAATTACTGTGTTGATATTGATATGGAAAATTTTAGAATAAAAAGGAGTGATCACCAATGTAAGAATGTTTATCCTTTGGTGAAGGAGTTGATTACACAAAGTGATGGTTTATGGAAAATGTATTTTGATGGAGTTTGTTCAAAAGAAGGATTAGGAGCTAGACTTTGACTTATCTCTCGATCAAGTACTACATTTAAATATTCTTTCTTGTTATCTTTTCAATGTACAAACAATACACCAGAATATGAAGCTTTTTTTTAGGGCTTGACATTGTTGCTAAACATAGTATAAACTTGTAGACATCCAAAAATATTAATATTAATATTAATATTATTTTCCCTCTTATTCCTCTAACTATTTAATTTAATCAATTAAATAGTTTCATTTGCTAGTATTTATCAATAGTGTAAATACTATTCCAATGTATTTTATTTAAATACATTTGTCTCATGACATTCCCTTTTTAATAAATTTACATTTATTAAATCCTCCATTTTCCTAATTCTTCTAAACCACAATTTATCCAAATTTGATTTGAATAATACCGTAAATCCTAGCTAGGAACCTTTTAATCCTACCCTAAAAGCCTACCCTATTCCTACCCTATTCCCATCACCTCATTTCCTAAGTATACTTCCCCACCTAACTGTCCTTTAACCATGCTTAATGGGTGATTCCTAACCTTTTTAACGATAATGGAATGCTCACCCACATGGGGAAATTCTCTCCAAAATGGGCACCCATTCCTCTTTAATTTCTTCTTACAACTTTGTCTCCCTTTTGAAATATTGAGCTACTCAATATTAAATGCCAATTTTGACTCAAAATTGGCCATCTTTTCAAGTCTTTGTGTCCCTTATGTGGCTCTTATGTGGATTCCACATAGGTGCCACTTCATCCATGCCTCTTCCTCTCTCCATAAACTCTATAAATATAGGCCTTCTCCTCTCCATTTTGCATCTCTCATATTTGCATTGTTATTATGTTAGCATAGCTCTAGATTTCATGTTTTCAATATGCTCTTAGTATTTTTATGCTTAATTCACATAGATATCACATGCTAGGTTTCAAATTGGTGAATGAATCTTAGTTTCCATCTAGTATATGCATATCATCTTTATAACTAGCTAAAAATATAATCCTTTTGAAAGATTTGAGACTAGTTCCTTATACTAGTTCTTGAATTCTTTCATTTTGTCAATCTTGCATTTGCATTGGGATCCATTGCATTCTTGTGTGTTTGAGAGAGAACACCTACATCCTATCAAGAACAACAAATCAAAATAAGTAAAATAGGGTGCATTTTTACTTATTTTTAGCTCAATCTGATGTTATGTTGAGTTCTTTGTTGCTTTCTTACTTTTTCATGTGATTTTGAATTGATGTGTTAACCCACTAATGTTTTCATGTTTTATCTTACTCCCAACAGATTGAAGAATTCCTCGTACACATTCTAGCACACTCGGTGGGACCCACGTCCCTAAAATTTCTAACTTCTTGTCTTTATCTCTTTCAAAATTTGCCAAGAACATGGATCAACGTTTGCATTTCATGGAGAGGCATCTGCACAATTGTCGGTTCTCACTGAACTATCATTCGGCATCTACGCTGAACCAATGTCTGCAACCTGAACTGTCATTTTCACCTGACATTGTTAATTTTAGACTTTCCAAACTTGACTTTTCAGTTTTTGAGATTCACTGTCTTTCCACTATTTTTAATGTTTTAGAATTCTATTTTTTATCAGAGATCCACTTTCATAAGGTGTTTTAATGCTAAAAAATTCATTAAAGTGAACCAATCTTGATGGTTTCTTAAAAACATACTAGATTTTTAACATTTGAAAAGACTGAAATGGTTAAATTTGATATGATTAAAGACTACAAAGGAGAACAATTAACTTTGTTTGCTGTCTCTTATTGTCTTTTTATGCTTGCAAGTACAATGACATCTATGTAAACATTGTTTCATGAACCAGTGTCTGCAATTCACAAACTGGTGTCTACTCATAACCAGTGTTTGCACTCTATAAATCGGTGTCTCCGACTGGTATAGCCACTTTCTAGTTTTCTATGTTTTTAGCCTATTTTCTACATTTTGTACCTTTTTTGGCTAAAAAATGAATCGGTGTCTGGGCCCTAAATCAGCATCTACGCTCTGTCAAAAGTGGTTTAATCATGTACTAAAAATTGTTAAGTGGTTCTTGTGTGTTCAACGCTCATCAAAAGTAAAACTCAAAATTACTAATCAGTTGTTTTGCAGCACCGCAGCACCACTTGTCAAAGACACAATCTTAAGACTACTCACGTTTGCATTGTAGATTGCCTCAGATCTACATCGACCAAATGATCGTGTTTGTGTTAATATTTCTTAGGCACATAGATTAATTAGTTAGATTTCTTTATCTAATCTGAAGCAAGTGTTAGGGGATTATTCTCTCTTCCCTTTTGGGAGGATCAAAAACCTAGACACACTTGCTTTGTACTAAATAATTAAATCTTTTTGGGAAAGAACAAACTTGTCTTGCGTGCTTGTGGAGAAAATGATACTGGATAGAAGAGTATGCTCTTTTCCCCTTGTGGGAAAATCAGAAATCTAGACTCCTTTTTGTCGCCAATCCAAGTTACTTTGAAACCTTTAGATGGGCCTGTCAGTTGAAGAAAAAATCTCCCAAGAATGACCCATATGAGAATGAGGTGTAAGCCACACCACTCTAACTCACGTTAATCAAATTTAATCCTTGGGTTTAAAGCCTCGAGATTCACTTGGCATTTGAGCTTATACTCAGCTCTCATCTAACTTAAGTGCAGCCTCGCGGTCTCAATCACATTTACGTGACCACTTTTGTCAAGACGCTCTATGGGGCTATATGCCTAAATCGTGCTTGTGTGGACATAGAGGATACAATCAAACAGAGAACCATACTAAACACTCTAGGCTTAGAAGCTACCCAGAACACCCCTGAAAGGTGATAATGCTTGTGCGAGGAAGATAGTAACTTCCCCAAGATCACTCGTACATTCATGCCACCCTGAGCATTTGGAACTGCATAATACGATGTCATGACTAGAGCCATTGCATTCTTTGTGATAGCCATATTTTTATTAGCTCTTGTGTGTGTTCCTAAGCTTACGAGCAAGTATTTTCATGCTATGCTAATTCCTTAGGTAGATTTTGTGCTTGAAGTGCTTGAAAAACATTGACAAATCCAAAACACAGATAGACTATCCAGCATTCAAATTTTTCACATGCTTGTATCCTTCAAGGTTGCTTTTTCCCTTGTCAAATTTTTTTCAGACACATGCTTGTTATTTTCCGGTTTGACTATGTTGAAATTGGTTCTTGCCATGGAACAAATCTATTGAAAATCAGAACAACATCAAACTTTTGCTAGATTATCAAGACAATGTCCCTTTGCAAATAATTTGGTCCTTTATGAGATATATCCTAAAAACCTCCAAATATTCATCCAAGATCATATCTACTTATAGGAAATGATTGATTCCAAGAAACATAAGAAGGTGAAAACTCCGTTACCACCCATGCAAAGAGAACAGAAAAACATAACCAGAGAAGCTATCAAGTACCAACACATCATCGATTCCATCAAACAAGAGATTCATAAATGAGAAGAATTTGAAAAAGTAATCTACAACAACAAGGTTGCTCATTTCATGGGAAAATATCATCTAAACTCTACTTTTGTTGGATTTGAACATTATGACTAGTCGGTTTACCACAACAAATGAAAGTTTCTCCTCTTCTTAAGCTCACTTGGCTTTCATTTTAGGACCTTCCATAGGTTGTCATATTTAGGAACACATCACACACTCATCTTAGCATGATCTTGCATTAATCAAATCAATCCTAATCAACCTAGAATCATCCTAATCATCATCAAAAGCATCCTTTATCACATCCCTCACTTTGTATTACATCCCCCTTTGAGTTTCTAAAAACCTACATCTTAATCAAATCCCATCCTTGAATGCCCTTAAACAAAGCATTGTTTATGATAATCCCCATTGTCTTTTGCAACCTCATCACCTTGATCAAAAGGTTGGTCCGCATTAACAAAGAATCTCGTCCACCGAAGACCACAAGTCTGTCTTAGGTAAACAATCATACCCACTTGATCCTACACTAGGGAAAGCAACCCTTAATCCTTGCATACATCAAGTCATCCTTAATTTGTAGAAGCGCATCCATCATCTTAAGCACATCCTAATCCTAGAATCTACATCTTGCATCTCATATCCCCTTAGGATAGTCATTTCATGCCACTTATCACATGAGCCACTAAGAAGAGGAAGAACATGGATCCTAATCTTTCCACTAGCTCATCTAATCCTATTACTGACAACACCAATGCCACAGTTACTCGTGTGCCTCAGCCCAAGGATCAAATTGAACATATCTAGGTAGACACTAATGAAACTCCAACTCTAAGTACCACAGAAATATTTATCAACCATCCAGTGCATGTCCACATGGTAAATGCCATGAGTGGACACAACAAAAATTGAGTACTATTAGACATCCAACAACAAGGACTTCAATTCCTGCCTTGGATTATACCTAAATTTGTCACATGACCTATGGAACTTCCAGGGGAACACCCTCATCCCACTAGAAACAAATTTTTTGATCCACTACAATGAGCCTTAAAAGTAGGAACTCTTATCGCATAAGTAGTCCATCCCTCCATTCCACCCTCCATCATGCACACAACACATTCATCTACCCCAGGAGCCCCACCTCTTGATGCCACATCCATAGCACAAAAAATACCCCCCATCACTATGCAAGCACCTCCACAAGCCACAATCACTCCTCTTTCACAAGCAATCCCAACATTCATTGCAAACTTTCCACCACCACTAGTTAGCACACAACAAACCACCATTCCACCCATTCCCACTCAGCCCATTCAAAGTGCAAAAACCAATTCACAACATCAAAGCACCCAAGTCTCCATGCCTATTCATCCTTTCTTCACCACAGGCATGCCACCTACCAACACATATAACCAACCCTTATTTCCACAAGGGTCCACCTTTCTCACTCCACCCGCAATGCAATCACAATGAATGCCAATAGTTTTACCTCAAATGTTGTTCAACCCAAATCCCCCCATACTGCAACCATCCATGAACCCCTTCATTGTACCCCAAATTCCCATCCCACCTATCCAACAACAAAAACAACAACCTATCCAACAGCAACAACAACAACCTATCTAACAACAGCAAAAACAACCTATCCAATAGCAACAACAACAACAACCTATTCAGTAGCAACAATCCATTCAACAACCATCCAAACAATAGTAATTGTAGTAGAAAATCACCAAGCCATTCACATCCCAAGTGAAACAACAACCAATCAACCCCTTCATAATTGCACAACCCACTATCCAAACTACATAGTAGCTGCAACCACAAATGCAGGGGGAAAATCCCCTCATGGAACAACCACTAAAATAGTTTGCTAATCCTTTCATCCAACCCATGCAACAATAGCAAAATCATTCTTCCAATTACATAGCCATGCCATCTTCTGCTGCATCACAAACAATTCCACCTCCATAGAAATTTAATGTTCCCATTGGGGGCATTCTACCACAAAACACCTATCCTCCATCCTATACAGGTGTGCAACAAGCTCATCCCACTTATCCAATGCTACAGAAAATACAAGCATATTTCAAGCAGTTGCGATAATCTTATCAAGCGGTGACACCTCCTCCATTGTAATATTCCCCTCAACCACGGCTTCCACCACAACAACCTATATATGTTGACCAGAAACCATCATATCAAACACCACAATATCCCCCATAGAGTCCTCCATATTCACCATTTGATCCATATCAGGTTCAAGGAAACCATGCAATCACAATTAACAATCCTCCTCTACAAATCAATCATGAATGGGAGGAAATGAAGAATGCTCTCAAGGAGCTAAAGGATGGGACAGAGGCTAAAACATTCAAGTTCAAAGAGGTATGTCCTTATCCATTTGATCAATCTATCACTTCCATACCCTTCCCCAAGCACTTTGAGACACCCAAATTTGATAATATCAGGGGAAGGGAGATCCTATGACTCATGTGAAAGAATTCTACATGACCTACCAAGAAGTGGCCTATAGTGATAACTTCCTCATGAGATTGTTTCCCAAAAGCTTAGGAGGAACCGCTCTTGAATTGTTCTAAAAAATTCCTTACGGCACAGTCTCTACTTTCGTGGAACTATCTAAAAAGTTTTTGGCCCAATACGCACATAATGTCAAAAATGAACTCTCACTCCTTGACCTATGCAATTCCAAACAAAAGGGAGGAGAGAGCCTAGCTGATTATCTTTGTCGCTGGCAAGGGCTTACTACAAAGTTGTCTTACCAACCCCCAGAGCAATACCTTATCAAAATCTTCATTAACAACCTCCATCCTAAGCTTTCCAATCACATGCGCATGAACTGTATACAAACTTATCACGACATCAAAATCAAAGCTATGGATCTTGAACAAGGTCTCGTAGAAGAAGGTACCATCAAGCACTACAAAGAATCCTAGCCTGACAACCATAACAATGATCGACCACGATATTGGAACAAGAACAAAAATGCAGTAACAGTTGGAGCCACTAACACCAAACATGTTCAGGTTATGGTAGCTATTCATAATGCACCTACCCAGACTTATCAACAAGCACCACCAATGTACCCTCAAACTCCTCCCATGTATCAATAGCCCAATCTCATGTATCCCCAACCAACTTACCAGAAAAATATGTGCCCTCAAGGCGTGACTATCTATCCCCTCCAAGGACATCATATCAACACAACTATCAAGGTCCTATGAATCAAACAAATGCTATATTAGTCCCACATGGACAACAAAGACCTCGCACTTCAAATGTGCCACAACACACATTTACCCCTTTGGGTGAACCTATAGATATCATTTTCCACAAGGTGGTCCAAGCTAACCAACTCATGTATCACAAAACACAACCATTTGATGACTCAACTCCTAAGCCAGCTTGGTATAAAGACAATGAGTACTATGAATACCACCGTGTTAAGGGACACACCACTCTCAAATTCATGAAGCTGAAACACTATATCTAGGATCTCATTGACCGCAAGGAGATCGAAGTGGATTCTGCTGCCCAATCATTGCCCAATGTAGGCCTTAAAATTTATCAAAACTCATTCCCTAAACACACTTTAGGTACAGGCCCAGACAATCCTACCCAGTCCTCTGACTAGGGGAAGGGTAAACAAGAAGAAAATGCTAACATAAAATATTATACCAATGCCTATATCAATTATGATAATATCATTGGCTACATATCCCAAGTCCAGTCCTCCGTCAATGTCATCCATGTCAAGGGTGTTGATAACCAATGCGCCATCACCACTCGTAGAGGTAGGATAACAGTCACAGGTGCTGGTCCCACCCCATCTATTGGGACCTAATACAACATTTTGGAACACCTAGGGAATACTCTAGCCCAAATTTCCATCCTAGATCTTCTCCGCACATTACCCTCTTATCAAGAGATCCTCGATAAAGCCTTGCAAGAATCCCGTGTTCCCAGTGACATCAACCTCACTGAATTCCAAAACCTTTTCGGACACTTGTCTACATCTTGTGGGGTCTCCTTTAAACCAATAGACGTACCCTCAGAAGAGAATGATCATAATATCCCACTCCATATTGTTGTCATGGTTAAATATTTTGCCATCAAATGGGTCATGATAGATAATGGATCAGCCCTAAATCTGTGCACTCTAAAATTCATAAAATAGATGGGTTGCACTGAAGCTAATATAAAAAATTATGACATCACAATAAAAGTGTATGACAATATAGAGTGTACTTCTGAAGGCACCATATCATTTCCCATTGAAGTGGGCCTAGTTATCCAAGATACATTATGTCATGTTGTTGATCTTGACCTTCCCTTCAATATCCTCCTTGGATACCCATGGATTCATTCTATGCAAGCTATCCCCTCCACCTACCGCTAGTGCATCAAATTCCCATATAACGGCACTGAGATCACCATCCACGCAGATCCAAAGCCCTTCGCATACTATAATGCATTAGAAACATCCTTCCCACATTCCAATCACTATCCTGGGCTCGATATTGGCACCTCTATTGCCAGCTCACCTCAAAACCATTCAAACCCAAAAACAATCCTCTCCTCCACCTTATCCACGATCAAGATCAACAACAAAGGTTGTGGTGAGTACACTTTATCTGATGCCTTCACAGTTGGAGTGCTACCAATTGATCCACACACTCAAGGCTACCAACTGAATCTAAGCAAGTCAGAATCAAAGACAACCAAGGCACTACAATTTGGTTCTACCACTTTTATATCCAAAGGTACTTTGACTAGCCAGGAAATGACACCAAACATCAACCAATGGCTATATAAAGATCCACCACCCAAGGACACAAGTTGCCTTAATTACTTCAAAGATAAGTACCCCGCAATGCACAAACTGGTGACAGAAAATGTAACTATCAAGGAGGTGGCCTTGGTTATGAAGAGCAAGGAATGAAATATCTCTAATTATACCTACCTGACTACAAAATCACATGGGCCTTGGCATGGGCTCTGACATGAATGGGGGCACCAATGAAAACATCTTTTCCTCTTTTCCATCCCTGGGTGAAATCACTGACATCGAAGATATCCTGAAAGAGAAATTTGTGAGAGCTTATGATGATGTTTTTGATGATGAAACCTTCCTGGCCAATGCTGTCCTATAACAACTTTCCATCCTCTTGATTAACCTTCCCCTCCACCATCTTGAACTCATAGACTGGGACCAACTAAGTGTCATACACATTGACGAGTTCCAAAGTGAGGATGCGCTCCTAAGCTTCATGGGAGAAATTGAGCAAAGCAGTGACTGGGGGCAAGACTCAGCATATGTCTACAAATTGGACCCAAAGGCATACTTTGCAGAAGAGGAGAACTTTAGCTGCAAAAATCAAACGAAAAACAAAAATAAAAAAGAGAAAAAGTGATCCCCTAGCAAAAACCCCTCTGGGGCACTATCTGATCATAAAATAGTAAAAAAAAAGGGCGTATCCCTTGGTGAAAACCTCTCTAAGGTGCCAGAGGATGAAGATTCTCCTCTTCCTTTGATCCATGATTACAACCTTGAACAGTCATCGATTCTCATTGAAGAAGAAAAACCTGTCAACCTAGGTACCAAAGAGAATCCCACCATCACATACATAGTAGCATCTCTGACTGAAGCAGAAGAAAGTGATCTTGTCACTTTAATAAAGGAATCCATCAACAAGTTTTCATGCTCTTACTCCTAGATACTGGGGTTAGACCCCAACTTGGTGGTTCACCATCTAGCAATGGACCCAAACATCAAACCTGTCAAGCAAAAGCTCAGAAAGATGCAACCTAAAGTGGCACTACTTGTCAAAGTGGAGTTACAAAAGTTACTCCAAGCCAAGATCATCCACCCCATTGACTATTCTGATTGGATTTCTAACATGGTGCCCATCTCTAAGCCTGATAAATCAATCAACATATGTACAAATTTTAGAGATCTCAATAAGACGTGTCCCAAGGACGATTTCCCCTTGCCAAACATAGACATGATTGTGGATCTCACAACAGGACATGAGATGTTGTCACTCATGGATGACTTTTCCAGATATAATCAGATCCGCATTGCAGAAGAAGATCAGCATAAGACAACATTCACAACCCCTTAGAGAACCTTCTACTATAACATGATGCCTTTTGGCTTAAAGAACACTGGGGCAACCTATCAAAGAGCCATGACTATCATTTTTCATGACATGATTCACAAAATCCTTGAATACTATGTGGACGATATCTTGGAAAAATTAGTTAAAATGGAAGATCACCTAGATGTTCTAGAATGCGTCTTCAATAGAATTGGACACTACTACTTAATGCTCAACCCTAAGAAATGTGTCTTTGGGGTCACATCAGGAAAACTCTTGGGGTTAATTGTATCCAGACGGGGCATAGAAATTGATCCAAAGAAAGTACAAGCTATCATAGAGATGCCTCCACCAAAAACACTCCAACAACTATGCAACCTCCCAGGAAAGCTACAATCTATGTGTCATTTCATTTCTCAACTAGCAGATAAGTGCCAACCATTCATTCATCTCCTGTGAAAAGACAACACATTTAAGTTGGATCCTCAATGTTAGAAGAGTTTCAACAAAATCAAAGAATACTTGGCTAATCCACCCATCTTGGTAACACTTGTACTTGGTTGACCACTCATCCTATACATTTTTTCTACTACAATAGCACTGGGGGCACTCCTTTCTCAATTGAATGATGAAGGTAAAGAAAGAGCTATTTACTATATCATTCAAACCTTAGTAGGTTATGAGCTTAATTATTATCCTATGGAAAAAGCATGTCTGGTAGTGGTCTTCGGCACTCAAAAACTTTGCCACTATATGCTTAGTCATACAACCAAGCTCATTTTGAAGGTGGATCCTCTCAAGTACCTACTCTCCAGGACTACACTCACAGGTCGGATGGAAAAATGGGTTATGTTGCTCAGCGAGTTTGATATTCAATATGTCAACATAAAAGCCATTAAAGGGCAAGTCATCGCTGATAAAATAGTAGAAGCACCATTGGTAGATGCTTATCCTTTGGTCACAGAGTTTCCAGATGAGAATTTGTACATGATAGAAGAACAACCAACATGGCAACTCTACTTTGTTTTGTCCTACACAACTCATGGCGTAGGGGTAGGAATACTTTTTGTCACACCTCAAGGTGACTACATCCCCATGTTATTCAAATTGGGATTTCCCTATACAAACAAAATTTTAGAATATGAAGCACTAATCCAAGGACTCTGCATGGCCATAGAATGGAACATCACAGATATACATGTCTTTGGCGACTCCCAACTCATCATCAAAAAAGTCCTAGATGAGTATCAAACCAAAGATGACAAATTGGCTCCATATAAACTAATGGTTGACAAGCTGAAAGAACACTTCCTCCATTTGCAGATAACACAGGTACCATGCTTGCAGAATAAGGCTGCTGATACAATGGCCACAATTGGCTCTTTCCTAGAGATTCCTCACGAGTCTACACAATACAAATTCTTACTTGAGAAACTTCATTCTCTCGCTTATGAGAATGATGAATCGAATCACGTATGTGTCTTGGTTGGTCCTCAGTCCCCATGGTACCATGATATCCAAGCTTACCTACAAAATGGTATCATATCCCCTCATCTCACTACAACCCAACACCAAAACCTTATTCACAGAGCTTCCCATTACACCCTCATAGCCAACACCCTTTATCATCAAGGTTATCACAACATGCTCTCTAGATGTCTAGATAAAAATGAAACCGCCCAGGCTTTACAAGAGGTACATGCTGGAATATGCAGTGCCCACATGAGTGGCATGGTCCTAGCAAAGAAATTCTATGCATAGGGTGCTATTGGCCTATAATGAAACATGATGATTGTGAGTTTTTCAAGAAGTGTCTACCTTGTCAATAGCATGCCAATTTGATTCATGCTTTGGCCTAGGACCTCAGACCTATTGCGCCTCCTTGGCCCTTCTCTTGTTGAGGTTTTAACCTCATTGGTAAGATTACTCCCCTCTCTTCTAAAGGCCACAAATACATAATCACAGCAACAAAGTATCTTACAAAGTGGGTTGAAGAAATTCCGCTCACACTCACTACTGGTGTCTAGATATCCAAATTCATCCTCTATCACATCATTTTCCACTTCAGCATACCCTCCACCATCTTCATAGATCACAGTACACCATTTCAAAATCAATACGTCAGTGATCTCTATGCTCACCTCCATATCCATCACTATATGCATGATGAAAACCTGGAAATAGGCATCACACATAATGGACCATTCCATTATCTATCAAAATCTTGTTTCCTTCCATCACCAGCACCACATCTCCGCTAATCTCTGCATTTCCCATATTCCCTGGGTGTTCGCATATCATACGCACTAGACCGCAGTGATCTTCCCATCTTGTATCTTGAGCTTTTATACACATAATCTTGTATATTATTGTCCATACATTGTACTATCCCAAACCCTGAGCTTCAGTCCTATATATTTCTCGTGTCCTGAGTTGCTCCTTGTGCAGAAAATGATATAGTTGCACTATTAAAATCCTACATTGGTTCTATAGTTTTCTTGTAGTGCACATTTGACCAATCAACTTAGTGAGTCCCATCTTTCTGGAAATGAGTCTATTGAGGATGTATCCTTCCTCTCATCAACTTAAATCTAGACCATCATCATCTTTGGGTTCTTGTAGGATGTATCTCTCCTCTTGAACTAATCAATTAGCATACTACAGTATCACGCGCATCAAGACAAATAACATGATCCAATCAAATCTTGGTAGCAACTATTGTACATAATCATTGTAGCATAATCGCTTGTAATTAATTGCTCAGTTTGATCCTTGTATATTTGTGACATATTCGATCTCCTCGTCATTGCACTAACATCCTGAGTAGTCATCCTACTAACATTCCCTGCCTAGTCCTCCATAGTCCACCTGTCTGGTTTATCAGTTGATTGTGACACACCAAAAATATATATGAGTCCTATTGCACCCATTGCACCCATCACATTCATTGCCTTTACTATCATTCAGATTAAGTTTCATTATTCATCATTTAAGATTCACTAGATTCATCATTAGGTTGCATTAAATCCATTATTACATTGCATTAATCATCAAGTCAATCATTTACTTGCATAGTTAGTATCATTTTAGAACTTTTCATTATTAATCCATCATTTAGATTCATCTTGCATCACTTAGATTCATAGTTAATTCACTTAGGTTCATTTCATATCTTGCATAGTTAATTCATTTGGCCTCATTGTAATCTTGCATAATTAATTCACTTAGGTTCATTCCATATCTTGCATAATTCATTTAGATTCATAGTTTATTCATTTAAATTCATTTCATGTCTTGCATAGTCAATTCATTTAGATTCATTTTTAGTCTCACCTGATTAAAAAATTATTTAGATGCATCCATATACACATTCATAAAACATCAGCATATACATTTTCATACATCCTAAAATCACATCACATCCTGCATCCACACACCTCAGTACATTGTACATATAGCATCATCCACCCTACATAAGTCATACATCATATATACATAATCATGAAATCATCCTGCATACATAACAGGTCATCCATATACATCACATCCTACAAGCACCAAATATCAGTAATCATATAGGCATATGCATTAGAGCATCATATAGATCACAATATGTACATCATACATCATAAGCATCATAAGAGTCCTCATCGATCATGTATAAATCAAATGTCCATAAAATACAGTGTTTGTCAATAAAATACATCATGTGCACCTCGTTGCCAATATACATGTATATCTCAAAATACAAAAATGTGTGTCACATGATCCTCTGCTAAATCATGCCATTGGCTGTGAGGATCTACCCCCTACTCTAGTGGCGGCCATGGTGGCATGCCCACCGATCCTTGCAACACCAAAGTATGCACTATGCTCTAAGAACGAGACCTCTCAGAGTAATCTTGTCTCTGTCCCTTGGGAACTAGCTGATACAATGCTTGGTAGTGGGAAGCCTCTTTGCCTGCCCTATTCACATCTTTATGAGCTATGAACACCTCAGCCACAACCTGCCCAACCCCACCTGCAATGGCTCCCTATCTGGCAATATCCCTCTCAGCCCTATAAGTCTTCACCTGTCATAGTCTTGTATCCCTCTCTAAGGTCAATGCCAAAATCTACTCCGTAGACCACTCCATCTATAAGGTTAGGGTGTCCAACTAGCCTTTCAACATACCTATCTTGGTACGTAGCTCTGTCATATCCTGAGTCAAGTCAACCATGGAGAACTCCCTGACATCAACCCTACCCTATAAGGTATCTAGAGACCCCTTTGCCCTATCAACCTATGCTATCTTTGCAGTCAGTAGCCCCTATATCTGGGCAATCTTAGTGTGAAGGCTTGTATTAGATACCACTGCCATGTTCAGTAAACCTCACAATCTCATGCACTCTGTCTGAAGACTATCTCGCTCTACAATGACAGTATCATGGGTCTCTTATGCTACATATCCTATGGGTGGCCCCTGTACCTATGGTGGCACTTGTGGTTCCTATACCTATACCTGTGGCTGCACCTGTACCTATACTGGTGGGGGCCCCTATGGCCCCTGATCTTGCCCTACCCCTACTTGTGCCTCTGTATGAGGTCTCACTCATCTTTGTGGCCTCCTCCTCTAACCTGCTATCAAGGTCTCTAGGACATCCCCTATCACTATCCCGTCATCCACATCCATATCGTATGTTGACTGCTCGTGAGAAGCCACCTAAGCTGGGTCCATTAGTCTCAATGGTGTGTGCGCAACCCACCATGCTGCATACTCCAGGGTCATCCCTACATCTATAATGTCTGGCCATACAATGAATTCAAGCTATACAATATCCCTCTAGGATGTCCACATTGTTAGGGCATCTATGTACCTGCCCCATGTGCCCACCTCCCTAGTGATATGAGGATGTAAGGCATCCTTTGCCACTACCCCCTACTGAAGACCAAACTACCTCATCACCCTCGAGGGTCTGTACCTCTCTATTTGGTGGATAGTCCTCCCCAGTAGAAAGCAATCTATTTGAATGTACGATAGGTATAGGAAATCCTCAAAACCATCGGCCTCCACTCTTGTCACCCAGTCCATCATCCCCCATGGCTCGCATAGTCGGTATGGGGTCTAGCAGAAAACTTGTACCTCATCTAGTAGTCGCCGCCAATATCTAGTCTGGCTGATGAAGGTGTATCTCAAAGGCAATCTATATCTACAAGTATAGGGCTCTCCAGGCTATCATGTCTCTTGAACCCTCATAGGCTGGAACACTGCAATGTGCTCCTAAGCCCAAACTAACATCAAGGTCACGCTTGTACCCATGTTGTGTGCCCTACGGTACACAACCATGTGTAGGTCATGGTACAACTATCTAAGGAGAATGTACCCCCAGTAATATAAATTCCCCTCCTCTAGCATCTCTACTAGCACTCATAACCATCCCATGCTGAAGCCATGTCCCACCAATTCTGCTAACATATGCCCATCAATCAATCCTGCCAGATATAGGGTTATCCGTTGTAGCCTCCTGTCAACCGTTGGCTGCCAAGGCATCTAGGTCCTATATGTAGGGATCCGTCTCATCGGTCTCCTAAAATCAATCTCCATAAAGTGGTCACTATCCTCCAACCAGTACTAAGGAATCCCCCCTTAGATGGGTATCTGAAGGTTCCGCCAGACATCCTCCAAATTGATAGTCGCCTCTCTAGTAGGTAGGTGGAAGGTGGTGGTGTCACTGTGCCACCGATCGATCAATGTGGTCATCATACCATTGTGCACTTGCAGCCTAGGCCAAAGGGGCACATAGTCCAACCCAAATAATGCTAGCAAGCCCCAGTCCTCCTCCGTAAGTTGTGACTCCAACTCCATGGTAGGAGGCCAATGCTCTCATGATCCCAGTGGGAACTGCTGCTACAAAAAAAAAAATTCAGAAATCCACCATGTCAGTCACCTTTTCTTCTAGTCCTAGTCTAAACCTTCCCAAAGAGGGGCATCTTGTTCCTAGGTCATATGCTAACCCATCCCCGGCCCTTGCTAGGTCCCTCCCTTCCCTTTTCCCTCAACATCTACCCTTTTAGGCACAGATGTCGATTCAACTGAAAACGTCAGTTCATACACTAGTGTCTCTGATGTCTTTCCTGTCGACTACCGACTTTGCAGATGGGGATCCAGGTTTGGTGTTTTTGAAAACATCAGTCTAGAACTAACGTCTATAGAGCCACTTGTTTAGGGACCAACATCTGTGAAGACGTCAATCTAGGGATCGGCGTCTACATAGACGCCAGTTCATGAACCGACATCTCCAATCCACAATCATTAATACCCCTATTAATTACCCCATAACCCCACCCAAAGAATTAAATAACTTTAGTAATAATAAATGTGAGCTCTTGGATAGCTCACTCATTGGTACCGGTCGCTCAGCGGGCCTCCCATGTGTGTGCACATGCTCTCCCAACTGCCCCTTCATCCTCTTGTCAGCTATCTTTTCACTCTAGAGCTCAGATTTCATTATTCACTATTCACAAATGACCTTCCTTAAGCCCCCCAACCCTTCTTATAGCCCTCATTTTCTATGAAGTTTTATCGCACCCGTTTTCCTCCCCCCCGTGTATATTTTTGTCAAAATCATGTTGTTTTACAACTTGAATATGCATAAAATCCCAAAAAAACATTTTAAATTTTCAAAAATACAAAAATTCCAAAAATTCCAAAAATTCCAAAAATTCCAAAAACATCAAATATTCTCAAAAATCATGCAATAAACACTTCGTCATTTCTGCATCATTCTAGATCTTAGTTTTCAGCAATGTTTCGACTCATGCGACTGTGACCCAACCAAATCAATTTTGCGGCCGATTGTCCTTGCTTCCATCCTATTCACAGCTTTTGCCAGCGAATATCTCTTTTATCAAATCCAATCCAATCTCTTCTCGTTAGGATGCATCCTTTTGATGTTGGCTTATCAAATCCTTCATCACATCAATCCCATTCATGGCAAGAAATTTGGACTGACTGCTTGGTCATGAGGCCTTCTTTATTGATTTTATCTTTTTATGTCAGTTTAAACCTACTCACCACTACCTTGATCTGCTATATCTTGGTGCGTTGTGACTGGTCGCTACTGATACATGCATCTTTTGTAGTGTGCTTTTTTTTGAGTGTCTAGTCCATGCAAAGGAATCTTATCATCTATGCTTTCTAACACCTGATGCATACCTCCTATTGCAATATCAAAATCAGATGTGCTCTCCATATTTTTCACACAAATGGATCCCAATGCTCATTTAGCTACATTTACGTTCATTTTCATTTGCATTCTTAGCTACATTCTTAATTGCATTTTATAAGGATTCTATTTATTCCCTCATCTCTCTTCCTCCTTCCCGTTGCATCCTTTTTTGAGAAAATTCCACAACGTCATCTTCGTTGTGTCCTTTTCCCGAGGGGGAACAACCCCATACCGTCATTGCTTTAGCACGACTCCTAGAAACCCTCTTCCTCTGGGGCAACTCATTTTCTTGTCTTTGACAAAACATCACTTGCGATGCCACGTCAAAGAGGAGCAAAATGTAGATGTCCAAAAATATTAATATTATTATTAATATTATTTTCCCTCTTATTCCTCTAACTATTTAATTTAATGAATTAAATAGTTTCATTTGCTAGTATTTATCAATAGTGTAAATACTATTCCAATGTATTTTATTTAAATACATTTGTCTCATGAAATTCCCTTTTTAATAAATTTACATTTATTAAATCCTCCATTT
>MU223093.1:1039723-1068989 GCA_018584345.1 Thuja plicata | reverse complement strand
CCTAAGTATACTTCCCCACCTAACTGTCCTTTAACCATGCTTAATGGGTGATTCCTAACCTTTTTAAGGCTAATGGAATGCTCACCCACATGGGGAAATTCTCTCCAAAATGGGCACCCATTCCTCTGTAATTTCTTCTTACAACTTTGTCTCCCCTTTTGAAATATTGAGCTACTCAATATTAAATGTCAATTTTGACTCAAAATTGGCCATCTTTTGAAGTCTATGTGTCCCTTATGTGGCTCTTATGTGGATTCCACATAGGTGCCACTTCATCCAAGCCTCTTCCTCTCTCTAGAAACTCTATAAATAGAGGCCTTCTCCTCTCCATTTTGCATCTCTCATATTTGCATTGTTATTATGTTAGCATAGCTCTAGATTTCATGTTTTCAATATGCTCTTAGTCTTTTTATGTTTAATTCACATAGATATCACATGTTGGGTTTCAAATTGGTGAATGAATCTTAGTTTCCATCTAGTATATGTAAATCATCTTCATAACTAGCTTAGAATATCATCCTTTTGAAAGATTTGAGACTAGTTCCTTATACTAGCTCTTGAATTCTTTCATTTTTTCAATCTTACATTTGCATTGGGATCTATTTCAATGTTGTGTGTTTAAGAGAGCACACCTACATCCTATCAATAAGAGAAAATTAAAATGAGTAAAATAGGGTGCATTGTTACTTATTTTTAGCTCAATTTGATGTTATGTTGAGTTCTTTATTGCTTGCTTTCTTTTTCATGTGATTTTGAATTGATGTGTTATCCCACTAATGTTTTCATGTTTTAGCTTGCTCCCAACAGATTGAAGAATTCCTCATACACAAAACTGTTTAAAATTTTATGGTGACTCAGATTCAGTACTAGCCCAAGTAAGGTCCAAATATGCTATGAAGAATGATAGACTAAAGATGTATAGACATGCTATTTGGGACCAAATTGAATTTTTTGATACCTTCAATATAAATTGGATAGAAAGGTCTAAAAACATTATGGCAGATTTCTTAGCTAATGTTCCTTTGAAAATTGATGATTTTGTTGGAAATACAATAATGGGAAAGCAAGATACTGAGAGGGGGGGGTGAATCAGATCTTCAAAATTAAACACTTAAAACAAACTGATCCAAATTCATACATAAATGAATCTAATGTAATCTCAGATAGCATCCACACCATGAAATAAATAACACATAACACAATAACTTGGTAACCCAGAAACCCAAATAGGTAAAACTGGGGTGAGGATGACACCCACAAAATTCTCCACTACTGCAATAATAAAGTGTACCAGTTAAGGTTACAATGTTTGATTACAAAATGTAATCTACCCTGTGAAAGGTCTATCTGGTTAAGAGCTTTAGATCATTACAATCTACCCTGTGAATAGTCTACCCGGTTAAGAGCTTCAGATTATTACAATATACCTTGTTAAAGGATTTCAACTTACAATAAAGTAAGCACTTTGTTAAGAGATAAAGAAAGGCCTGCTAAAACCACTCTATTAAGAGATTTTCACCTGACACAATGATTATAAAGTCTCAAGTATTGATCCTTCATTATGCACTCTAATGCTGATGACAGATCTCCTCTTTCTAGTACCTTCTATGATCTCATAATCTGATACAACATTACTCTGCTATTCACTGTGTTATTGCTCTACTTGATCTCTCCTTCTTAACAAAATAACCCTCTATGAATTTCACTTCAAAAATGCAGTTGCCACACACCACACACACTTACAAAATAGGGTTCAGAAGCAATCTAATATTTGTTCAGATCTGATAGCGAGATCTAAATCAACAATCAAGATCTGATATCCATGCCTTGATGGTAAAATAATTAATGCTTACAATGAGTCATGCATAGGATAAAACAATCAAATGCATAACTAACTCCATCTAGGAATATTAAATGCATACGTTAGTTGGCGCAAAAAGTTTATACAAGTCAGCTAGATCACTTATCCTTGAAGTTTGTAGCATACCATACATGTATACAAAAATTGTCCTGCTTGGCACTTGACTATCTGTTGCTCGGCACTTAATATCCCTGTATCCTTCTTGGCTTAGCAATGTAACTCAGCTCGGCAATGTTACTAGGATAACTGAAAAACTGCTCGGCAATGTTGCTCGGCCTTGCATAGTTTTAGCTCAGCCACAGTAATAGCGAACTAAAACTGCCTAGATGAATGACTAAGTGTTGGTCACTAATCATCAACATAACTTAGAGATTAAAAATCTCCCCCTTTGATATTAGTGGAAAAAACACTTATCACTACTTCCATTATCAAAATATTGCCTAAGTATACAAAGTACTCCCCCTAGGAATATACTCAAAAATGATATACAAGTTTACATGCCTTCAAAATTTATATACAAGTGTACTTGTACTATACTGATGTTTCATTCTGTATCCTTTCAGACTTACCAACTTCCTTACTAACTAACTTCCCCCTTGTTTTTGTCACTGATTGCTGGTGGGGTTAAGTTGTACTTATCCAAAAATTGTTTATGAAGGTGCAAGGTGGATTCAAATGTAGTATCCCAGCTTTCTTTTGCAATCTTCATAACTTCCAATTTGATTTCTAGCTCGGCAACTAGACTCACTAAACTCTTTGCATTCGATAGATTTGCACTGCTCTTTGATAACTCCTTTTCTTTTGAGAGTTCCTTCTATATTACCTCCAAGTGAGGCAATAGGCTGGTCTAAATGGTTATCAGTTTGGCCCTTATTCGACCATCTTCAGCCATAAGCTCGACTATTCTCCTTTGTGCATTTATAAACTTATTAAAATGTAAAGAACTAGAGGTAGTATCTTTACCTAAAGTAGCACCAGTTGATCTCAAATCTAACTGTAGCTTCTCAACAAGCTGTAGATTATCCTTTGTGAAAAAATCAACATCACATAATTTCCTATACAAAGAATAAATAGTGGCTATAACTTTCTCTAAATTTTCTACAAGAATAGAAAGTTCAACCTGTTTAGTTGATATCTTTTCTGAGATCTTCTCTAGAACTTTGCTCTCAAATCTTCTCCGGGACCATTGTAGAAGCTTCTCATTGTTGTCTATGTCCTCATCTATTACTTTCTATACAATGTTGACTAGTTGATCAATGATTGGAGCCTGAGGCATTTCGTCCTCTAAGTCAAAAGCCTTTGCAAATATGTCTTTAATGTCATGCAACACCTGCTTTTGCTTTTTTTCTATCTTCAAATCTTCCTGTCTCTTCTTCCTCTTAAGTAATTCTTGAAGAGTCCCTATTTGTTCAAAAGATAACTCATTGGGATTCCATTGTGGAATGACAATGACTTCATCTAATGTTACATCTAAAATCAGAGACTTCTTCAAGATTTTCTTCTTCAATTCTGGAGAACTTATGCTCAACAGCATAATATCTTTCCCTTTGATAGAGTCAACATCCAATGCCTCCTTCAATTCTATCAGTATTGTTTGGGGGTTCGTCATACTCCCAGTTTTAGAATCAGTGGGAGTCAATGATGCAGAGTGTTGTAGATCAACCAACACTTGCACTGCCTCTACTTCTTTAGGCTTATCAAGAATACCCTTCATTCCTACTCCACTATCCAAAACTTTCTTTACAACCTCTAAAATAGGTGGATGTTGTGAAGTTACCTCTTGTTCATTTGTTTGTTGTTGTTCTTCACCTTTTTTATCACTACCAACTTCAATTATTTCATCAGACGCTGTGGTCTTTCCTTCTTCTATATTAGTTGCCTTAATAAGCGAGTCAATGCCTTTACCACTTGGCATCTCTTTTTCCTCATCATTCAAATTTCTTGGATCATCAACTATATAATCCAGAGGACTATCTATAGTCAGATCAACAAAGTTTGTTGCATCTAATGCATCTTTGGTCTTGTTCTGTTCAATGGCAATTTGATCTTTTGTTACCTGTGGTTCAGGGGTAGTCTTGACTTCAACTTATTTTGTCTTTTGCTTGGATGTCCCTTCACCAGATTTGTTATCTTTTGGAATGGTCAATCCAAAGATCTCTTTCCAAATCCTTATGCTCTGTTGTACTATACCTTCAATGTTGTTCTTCAGAACAACATAGCCTCTAAGTTTAGGAACAAATTAGCTCTTGTGTTCCTCAATGAATTTGGCTCCCTATTTTGAGGTGAGCTCAGGTATTACCTGGGCTAGTGTTCCTTCCCTGATCTATCTTTTTGTGGATAGTGCAAATTCCCATTTGCTTGATAGAAAATCGTAAATTTCATCTGGCACATGATTTCCTATCTCTGTAGGAGTCAATTAGAAATTACTCATCATTTCCAAGAGTGCTTCCTATACTTTGTTCCTATCTATTGTTTTCAACTTGTCATACTTAATGAACTTAAATGTTGCTAACCCTACTGAATTCCTCAAAGTGTCACATACCTCATCTATGCTTACTGGTTTCTTGAATTGAGCTTTAGGTATGTTGCTGAGTTCATCATTTTTTGTCTTCTCCTCATCACTATCTGTTCTCAAATTTAGTCTTCTTCTTAGTCTCTTTGCTGGCTTACTCCACTCAGCCTTAGGAGCAACCTTTGCTTCCTTTCTAGAACTACTTTTTGCAACTTTTCTTTTACCATATACTTTTATTTGCACTTCTACTAGGGAAGTAATAGTAGATGCTCTTGTCCTCGGATGATTAGTTGTAGGAGGTGTAATCTTAGGTTTGGCTTGGCTTTTCTTGGTTACTATGACAATTGATGGTTTCTTTCCCTTAGCTTTCTTAGTAACCTCTTATGATGCACTAACTTCCTCCTTTATAGAAATATCCTCACCTTGTCTAGTGGTTAGGCCTAGAGGTGCATCCTCAGGTTCTTCATCACTACCTAAGCCAACCATTTTCTTGAGATTTTTCACAATCTTCTTTCTTTTCCTCTCCATAGTTCCTTCATTCAAACTTCTAGAAATTTTAGCCTTAGCTTCATCAAAATTTCCAAATCTCTCTATTGTAGTGTCGATTTCCTTGGCTAGGAGTGCAATTATGGTATTTGATGCTTCATCAACATTGATTTCATATGGAAATGGTTCTAAGCATGTTATCCTAGGAGTCACTACCTTGATATAAGTATTATCTATATCAACTAGAAAATAGATTTCCTCATAGTGCTTCTCCACTAGTGACTTAGGATTCCTAGTCCTTAATCTCATTCTCTTCTTGAATTATACAAAATAGCTTCCCATAATGCTATTGAAATTGCTACCCAACTTCTCAATACATTCACTCTGAACTATTATGGGCCTATCCTTTTTCCAAACAATATTTCCCAGTGTAGGAAATGTATCTTGAATGTAGAAGAATATACAGACTAGTAAAGAACCAAACTTACATGATGAGATCTTAGCCTTTCTGATTGATGCTAGATTATCAGCTAACTGTGTCTACTATAGCTCAACAAGATCATATGTGTGACTCTTCTTCACAATCTTCCATGCCTGATCAACTATTGTACAAGGAACACTATCTAATCTGCTGGACTGATAGAACTTATGTGCTATAACCCTTACTCCAAAATCAAGTTCTAGGTCATTAATTGTAGAGATATTCATACCTCTATTATTCCATACTACTCTAGTGTTCAATGTAATCTCTTCTTTACTGTTATCCCTCATGGTTCATTTTCCATTTACTATAGGATATCCAGTCACTCGATGAATCATGCTTTTGGTGATCTTGACTAGTCCATTATCTAACCACATACACATGTCATGAACTCAAATAAGGATAACCTTAATCCATTCATCGTTGAAACCTTGGGGAAAATCTAGGGCATGAGTTAACCCTTTTTTGGCTAGATGTTTGAATTCTGCCTTCAGAACTCCATTTTCACACAATTTACTGTAGGATTTCCTCAATTCATTATCTCCTACTTCTCCAATCTTAACCATATAACATGATCTAACATCATGAGTCATAAGTACCTAGGGTGGAATGGATGAGAGGGCTCTTGTTAAATCATTATGTATCACACTTTCAAGAACAGCTCGAAATTTGAGAGGTTCACATTCATCACTATGTATCAATTGAATTTGTTCTGGTTCTGCCTCCATACTCTTAGGTGGTGTGAAAGAACTTGCAGCCATAATTGAAATTAGGGTTCGAGAGATGTAAAATAGAGTACCTTAGCAAGTAGCTCTTTGCAATATTCACTATTCACCTTAGGATTGTCAATGACATGCTGGTAAAATCTTCGATGCTAAACTCAGTTAAGACCAACTCTGCAAATTACTTCAATTGCTCCATTAACCAATAAAAATTGCAAGGTAAAAATGAAATGTCGACTGTTTATCCTTTATAAGCTTCAAAGGGTAAAATTAGTTGAGCATTGAATGTTCTTCCCATTGAGTTAGTGTGAGCCAACTGTCCTCGGCTTTAACACAACTTGCATCCCATTCAGCTCACTACACTTCAGCGTTCGCAAAATTTACTCGGCCAAAAAAACTTGGCACTCACTAAAGAACTCGTCTTTAGTGTCCATGATTAGTACTTGGCACCTATTAGTGCTGTTGACTCATCTTGGAATTTGTCTTAAAAAATATTTCCTGGTGCATCTTAACATATGCAAATATGGACTTTTGTACATTTTATGTTAGGAACTGATGTAAGATAAGAATTTTAAATACAGATCCTTACATACCTCTTTCTCGTAGTTGGAGATGATGTGATCACCTGATCCATTGGATTGGGTGACCTTGGCTTTATTAGCTTCACTTTTGCATGGTTTAGACTTCTTAACCCATGTCTTGTTCATTTGTTCCCTTATTTGCTCAACAGTAGGAGCTGGTACTCTAGTCTTGCAATCTTTCCTTGTTTGACCAATTTTCAGACAACTGTGACAAACTAAGCTTCCATTCATCCAAATTTTGGACTTACCTCTGAAATGTGTCCTTATGCAATTTTTTGGAACATGTCCATACTCACCACAGTAATGACAACTATGCCATGTATTGTAATCCCAATTGTGAGTATTGCCTTTTCTTGGTGATTTCTCTTATACCTTTGATGTCCATTGATGTTTACCTTTGGATCTGCAATCGTGTGCTCTATGACCATATTTTTTATAGTTATAGCAATTACCATTGAATCTAGGTGTTTTTCTTGTCTTTGCCTTAAATTCACGTGCTTGATGTCCAAACTTATTATAGTTAAAGTAGTAACCATTAAAGTTAGTTTTTGGATTGGACTTACCATTCTTGCTTCGGCAAATGTTTTTTGTATGACCTGATTTCCCATAGTGGTAACAAATAGGTTTTTTGGTTCTTGGCTTTGCATGCCTTCTTTCACCTATCTTAGATGATTCTACATCTTCAGTGGTTGTATGTTGTTCAGTATGACCTAATCTAGAAGAATCTTTAGGTCTTCTTGATGCTTCCACCAGTTGTTCAAAGTAGTTCATAGCTGCATTCAGATCATTCACTCTATTATTGATCTCTTTCTCAGATATTTATTCATCTTTCAATTGACTATTCTCAGATCTAAGATTAACAATCTCCAAGTCTTTCCTGTTGATCTCCTCATTCACAAGTAGTAGTTGATTTGCCATTTCCACTTGATTGACTATCATTGTTTGCACATCATGTGTTATTTCATCAAGTCTAGTAGTCAGCATTCTCTTGTCTTCTTCTGCCATAGCCTTGTCATCTTCAACTTTCTTTTTCTGTTCAACAACTTCACACATTCTTATTGATTGGGCTTCTTGTTCCTTTTTCAAGTTTTTGACTTCTTCACATAGTGCACTGTTCTTTTCCAATAGATCTGCTATTGCTGCATCGCTCTTAGTAGAATCTCCATTCTGAAATATATTTGTGGTGTCCTATTCCTGATAGTGAGTTTCATTCATCTGCTTGGCCAGATCTTTCCTTGCAACCAAGGAATTTTTTAATTCCTATCTTGCAGACTCAAGCTGCTATAGTGCTAGCTGTATATCAATCTTTTGATTCTCAATGACTTTACCCATCTTGTAGAGCTCCATCTCAAGATCTTTATTCTCAAGCTGATTATAACCTTTTAGAGAACTCTACTCTGATACCAATTGTTGGAAATACAATAATGGGAAAGCAAGATACATAGAGCGGGGGTGAATCAGATCTTCAAAATTAAACACTTAAAACAAACTGATCCACATTCATACATAAATGAATCTAATGTAATCTTAGATAGCATCCACACCATGAAATAAATAATACATAACATAATAACTTGGTAACCCAGAAATCCAAATAGGTAAAATTGGGGTGGGGATGACACCCACAAAATTCTCCACTACTGTAGTAATAAAGTGTATTGATTAAGGTTACAATGTTTGATTACAAAATGTAATCTACCCTGTGAAAGGTCTCCCCAGTTAAGAGCTTCAGATCATTACAATCTACCCTGTGAAATGTCTGCCCGGTTAAGAGCTTTAGATCATTACAATCTACCCTATTAAAGGATTTCAACTTACAATAAAGTAAGCACTCTATTAAGAGATAAAGAAAGGCCTACTAAAACCACTCTGTTAGGAGATTTTCACCTACTACAATGATTAGGAAGTCTCAAGTATTAATCCTTTTTTATGCACTCTGATGCTGATGATGGATCTCCTCTTTCTAGTACCTTCTATGATCTCATAATCTGATATAACATTACTCTGTTGTTCAGTGTGTTATTGCTCTACTTGATCTCTACTTCTTAACAAAATAAACCTCTATGAATTTCACTTTAAAAATGTAGTCGCCACACACCACACACTTGCAAAATAGGGTTCAGAAGCAATCTAATATATCTATTCAGATCTGATAGTGAGATCTAGATCAACGATCAAGATCTGACATCCATGCCTTGATGGTAAAATAATTAATGCTTACAATGATTCATGCATAGGATAAAACAATTAAATGCATAACTAACTCCATCTAGGAATATTAAATGCATATGTTAGTCGGCCCAAAAAGCTTATACAAGTCGGCCGGATCACTTATCCTTGAAGTTTGTAGCATACCAGACATGTATATAAAAATTGTCCTACTCGGCACTTGACTGTCTATCGCTCGACACTTAATATCCCTATATCCTTCTCAACTTAGCAATGTAACTCGGCTCAGCAATGTTACTAGGAAAACTGAAAAACTACTCGGCAATGTTGCTCGGCCTTGCATAGTTTTAGCTCGGCCACAGTGATAGCCAACTAAAACTGCCTAGATGAATGACTAAGTGTTGCTCACTAGTCATCAACATAACTTAGAGATTAAAAATACGGTCTAAAAACATTATTTCATATTTCTTAGCTAATTTTTCTTTCAAAATTGATGATTTGACCTTAAATGGGGTATCAGTAGTTGATGTTAAGACAAGACTAGTTGTCCCTGACAATATTTACAACTACCAAGTATTTGAAGATGACTAAGATATCCTTAGAATTATTCAATGCCTTGATCATTATGAAGACCAGCACATAGACTACAATAATTTACTTGAGTCCATTAATGGTAAGGATTTTGTATTGGGGAATGAGGTTGTCCAACTAAGTTCTAACTAGATTCCTAAAGGATTGGTATGATGGAGAAGGTTTAGGGTTCTAGTGACTTCTTTCCCACAAGGTACTAATCCTAATCTCTCCTAACCATCCAATGGTTAGCTCTTCTTGTGTCCTTCTCCAATATGGATCTCCAAGATCCACACTATCAACTTCTCCTCCAAGGTATAGTTGATTTGTTGAAGATTCCAATACTTCTAGGTCCAACTAGTCCAACTAGCTCTTCAATTACCTAGGCTTCTTCACTAGATTTCCTCCTAGAATCCCAAAATCTTTCTTAGGATCCTCCAATACATTCACTCAGGCTCTTTTCTATGTTCTTATCCCATTCAAAGGTCTTTAGAACCCTTTCCCACATCTCTGGATACTTTACCAATCCAATTGGTGTCAAATTCACTAGGAGGCCTAATTGGCTTGTTTCCTAGTAGGTCTAATTTTGCCATTTTTGGTCTAATGCTCCCAAATACTCCAAAAAACCCCATATAAGAACTTAAAAATCTTCAAGGTATCCATCAACCCTATTACAATCCAAAATCTTAGCTTCTGGATGCACCCATAACCCTACTTTCTATCAGGCCCTAGTTTTCAGCCTATAAATTTGGCCTCTAGACCAGTCATGACCAATTGTCACCAAATTGATCTTCAAACTTCATTTCACCTCCTCCCACCTTTTAATCCTTCAAGAATACTATCTAGGGCTTCTAAAAATTCCTCTAAGTCTTTTCCCCAAGATCATGGGTGCTCGAACCAACTCCATCTTCACCCTGTCCAGGTTCACTTGTTCCTAATAGTTAGCTATAGGGATTCAAACTTGGTCTAGAAAACTAATTGCAAAAAAACAAATGAAATCAAAAACCTTATGTACAAACTCTAACCTTTCATCCCCTATAGTTTCAGCCATTTCCACTGGTGGATGCTTAGGTTAGATCCATTTTGGGCACTGTGACTCTGCAAATGGAAATATAGACTAGTGACCTTAAAATTAAGGCAACTCTCTACTCCTATAACTTCAAAGAAAACTACAATATGTAAAAGAAATCTAACATAAAACAATAAAACCTCATGGGGTCCAATCACTTTTCCCAATCTGTACACAGCCATATAGAATGTAGGAAGCTATGTGAATCATAAGAACACAGTCACAAGCATCTATACAGAAGTACAAAAAACAAGTTCTGTAATTCAAAAATTCATTGAACTTCCACAAAAATCAAATCCATTCTCATATACCGAGGATGAGTGGTTACAACCGTTCTAACTTCATTTTGCAGCCTCTTGTCAAGAAGTTTCAAAAGTTGCTTGAGCAACTTTTCAAATTTGCTAGCAACTTTTGCATTTTGAAAAATTTGACTCTTTTTATCAACTTGATGGTCATGGTTGACTTTGATGACCCTAGTTAGGACATTTAGGGTCCTAAGACACACACCAAACCCAAGATGCACAAAAATGACACATTTTGTCTTTCTAGGTCAAAATGACCATAAAACACCTAGTGAACACTCTTGGCTCTTAGAAACATGAAGTTGATCAACAATGTATCCAACCTATTGGATCTTATTCCAATCCACACAAAAACACTTATTACAACCATAAAACACACTAACACATCAAAATGGGAGGTGCTTTTCACACTACTCCCTTGGGATAAAGAACTCAAGTCCCTTGAGTTAGGAGGTCTTCAATGGTGACCCCATCCTTCAAAATATCTTCCTCTGTCATCCAAGTGGCCTCATCTTTAGGTAGTCGCTACCACTTGATGAGACACTCCTTGTAGTTACCTTTCCTTGTCTTCTTGATAACCTTAGAATCTAGTATACTATCCAATTTTAGTGGGATTGGGTTAGGCAAGTCTTTCACCCAATAACCATCTTCTAAATTTGCAAGAGTGGGCTCACCTATGTCTAGAGATGGTCCCTTATAGGGATACAGGTCACAAACATTGAAAATGGGTGAAATCCCAAAATCAAGAGGCAACTCCACCTCATAGGCATTTTTGCCATACTTATGCAATATCCTCAATGATCTTATACTCTTCATGAGTAGCTTAGTTGGCTGACCCTTGGGTATCCTTTCCTTTCTAAGATAGGAAAGTACTAGATCCCCCACCTTGAACTACAAATCCCTTCTTATCTGATCAGCCTTGGATTTGTACTTCTCCACTTTTTTTTGTAAAGTCTTGTTGACTTGATCATGAAGCTCCTTGATCTGTTCTGCAAATGACTCCCCTTGGGCACTCCTTTTTTCCTTCAAACTAAGATCCCTCAACTCTAGATCCCTCTAGGATTGACCCCATATACTATTTCAAAGGGGATTTTACCAGTACTCCTAAAAATGGAGTCATTATAGGAAAAAATTTCCTGTCCTGTGATGTGATCCCATGACTATCCATGTTTCTTAGTAAAGCATCTTAGCAAGTTCCCAAGTGACCTATTGACTACTTCCATTTTCCCATCTAACTATGGATAGTAGGTTGAAGAGAAAGACAAGTTTGTACCTAGCATTTTGCAAAGGGTCCTCCAAAAGTGACCCACAAACTTACTATCTATATCACTTACTATATTCAGTGGCAATCCATGGATCCTTACAATGTCTCTGAAGAATAGACCTGCAATTTGTGAAGCATCATTGGTTTTCTTACATGGAATGAAGTGAGACATTTTTTCTAAATTGGTCCACCACCACAAATACACTACCATGACCCTTTGGTGTCTTTGGTAACCCCAACACAAAGTCCATACTGAGGCACTCCCAAGGCCTTTGGGGTATGGATAGGGGTTTATACAACCCACTATTACTACTTTTTCCTTTTTCCCTCTGACAAATCTGACATTTCTCTACAAATTTTCTAACATCTGACTGTAAATTAGGCCAATAGTAATGCCTATTCACTTTCTCTAGTGTCTTATCCACTCCAAAGTGGCCTCCCAAGCTTCCTTGGTGTTTCTCCTTCACAATGTTCTCCCTCATTGAGCACTAAGGTATACACATGAGGTGTCATTTGAACAATAGTCCTTCCTACAACATCAAATTAGTGAATTCCACCTTGAATCCTTGTTGTAGCTTTACACATGCCTCATAGGCATCTTTGAAGTCATTATCCTCTTTGTAGAGATCTTTCAAGTCATTCAACCTCACACTCTGCAATTGTATCTCTTGTATAGTCAATACTCTTTGTCTAAGAGCATCCACAACCTTTTTTCTAACCCCTTTCTTATGTTTTATGACAAATATGTAAGCTTGCATAGATTCTACCCACTTTAGGTGTCTCTGATTCAGTTTTTCTTGCCCATTCAAGAAACTTAGAGCATGGTTATTAGTGTAGACCACAAATTCCCTAGGTAGGAGATAGTGTCTCCATTTTTTAAGGGCTTGTACCATAGCATACAACTCCAAATCATAGGTGGAGTAATTTTTTTTGGCCTCATTTAACTTCTCTGAGAAGAATGCCACAGGGTGTCCCACTTGGCTTAACACTGCTCCAATGGCTAGCTTGCTAGCATCACACTCCACCACAAATATCTGATTGAAATTGGGAAACCTAAGGGTAGGTAATTATGCTATCCTCTTTTTCAACATTTTAAATCCTTGGTCTGCTGCTATAGTCCATTTAAACTGACATTTGATTCCACCTTTGATAGTGTTGAGGATAGGGGCACATACATGACTAAAATTTCTTACAAATTTCCTATAGTAGGAGGCCAATCCATGAAAAATCCTAACATCCTCTATGGACCTAGGTGTAGGCCATTCCAAAATTGACTTAACCCTAGTAGGGCCCATCTTCATACATCCATTAGCAACCACAAAACCAAGATAAACTAATTTATTCTTTAGAAACTCACACTTTTCTTGATTGATCATCAACTTCTCTTGATGTAGCCTCCTCAAGACCATCTCCAAATTATTCATATGCTCCTCCTTGGACCTGCTAAATATCAAAATGTCATCAAGATATACTATTACAAACTTACCAATAAAGTCTTCTAGCACTTCATTCATGAGCCTCATGAATGTTCTAGGTGCATTAGTTAGGCCAAAGGGAATTACTAGCCACTCATACAACCCTTCATTGGTCTTGAAGGATATTTTCCACTCATCACTAGGCCTAACCCTTTGGTGATATCCTAACTTTAAATCCACCTTGGAGAAATAACATGAACCTCCCAAATTGTCCATCAAATCCTCAATCTGGGGCATTGGGAATCTATATCTAATTGTAATATTGTTTATAGCCCTGGAGTCTGTACACATCCTCCATTTTCCATCCTTCTTAGGTGCAAGGAGATTTGGCACAACACAAGGACTCAAATTCTTCCTTATTAGTCCTTTTTCCAACAAATCTTGAATTTGTTTTGCTATCTCTACATTTTGACTTGGTGTCATCTTATATGATACTTTGTTTGGCAAATTTTCTCTAGGTATGAGGTCTATCTGATGACTCAGATCCCTCATGGGTGGTAGTGCACTTGGCAAACCATTATCCACTATGTCATGATATCTTTCCAACAATGCTTGTACCTCTAGTGGTAGGTTGGCTTTCTCCTTGGTCTCCTCCTTTGGCTTCACTATCACTAAACAAAAAAATCCTTTCTCCTTCATAGATTTTATAAACTCCTTTCCACTCAAGAGCATCACACTAGTTCCCACATGCTTATCCTCATTAGGTCCCTGTATTGGATCCATTTGAAACTTCTTCACTAACTTGCTGATTAAATAATTGTTCTTTTCTCCATCATGAATAGCCTTCACATCATATTTCCAATGATGTCCTAAAATAAGATGACATGCATCCATGGGGAATATATCACATAGGACCTTGTCCTTATACTCACCTATTTCGAACTCCACCAAGGTTTTTTCATCTACCACTATTTGTTGACCCTTGTTTAACCATGAAACTTTATAGGGTGTGGTATGAGGTATCCTTCTAAGCTTCAGTTTTTCCACCATCTATGTTGATACTATATTCTCAGTGGATCCAGAGTCCAGTATCACTTTGGAAATCTTTCCATGATAGCTACAAGTTTTCTTAAAAAAAATATTTCTTTGGGGTGGCTCTATGGTATTAGGTACTTTCAACAAAGTCCTTCTCAAAATTAGATTCTCTCCATCCATTACTAGCCCTACCTTGGAAATGGGAGAAGTGAAACTTTGTGTATCATCCTCTTGTACCAACTGATTCCTTCTATCTCCCTTAGAAGATGAGGTAGCCTTTTCAGGACATCTACCCAATGTGTGACCCACTTGATTGCAGTTATAACATCTGCCAATCAAGACTAAATTAGATCTTCCCTAAGACTGAAATCTACCTCTAGGTGGTCCTCTTCCTCTATATCCCCCTCTTTGAAAAGATCCTCTAAACTGATTACCACCACTTTTATCCATAGACTGATTCTCCTCTTATCTATTTTGGCTTTGTCCTCTACCAAAATTATTCCTACCTCTGAATCCTGTATTATTTTTACCACCTCTTCCTCTTTGATGGAAGTCATTCCTCCTTCTAGCCTTATCCTCTTCTCTAAGGGACAACTGAAAACACATGTGCATACTATCAGGAGCCATCATAATAATTTCATCTTGTATCCCTTGTCTCAACCCATTGAGATACCTTGCCACTTTCTCCATTTCTTCTTCTTGTCTTCTAGCCCTTTTGATACATTTGAATCTTATAGTCAGTAAGCAATGATTGTGCCCTCAATCTAATCTTCATCCTCTCCCAAGAAACTATATTCTTCTTTCCATTTTTTACCCTATCATCCTACATCATGTTCCACCACACTAATGCAGATCCTTTAAGTCTAGCCTTGGCATAGATAACTCTCTTTTCCTTTGATACCTCCTTGTAGTCAAACTAGTTGTCTATGGCCTCTAGCCAATCTAGTAACTCCTCACCATTAAAGCTTCCATAGTAGTAAGGTATAAATTCTATACTATCCTTGTTAATGGAATTAAAGGCATCCAAGAATACCTTTTGATCTTTATCAATCTCTAGTTCTTTCCCTTTGTTAGATGTCTCTTCTGTCTGAATTTCAACATCTTCATCACTCTCATCTCCCCATTCAGTGATCTTATTTTTACTCTTTGTCTCTATCAAGTTATATTTTTCCAATAGTTCTTGGACCAAGTCCACTATGGCATCCTTACTCATTTCCTTAGGTGGCATGTTTTCAACCTTGTGGCTTCCTACTTCTTCAGACATACACCAAATTGTTAATTTATGGATCTGATACCACTCTGATGCAGAGGATTTAGGGTTCTAGTGATTTCTTTCCCCCAAGGTACTCCTAATCTCTCCTAGCCATCCAATGGTTATCTTTCCTTGTGTCCTTCTCCAATATGGATCTCGAAGATCCACACTATCAACTTCTCCTCCAAGGTATAGTTGATTTGTTCAATATTCCAACACTTCTAGGTCCAACTACCTCTTCAATTACCTAGGCTTCTTCACTAGATTTCCTCCTAGAATCCAAAACCCTTTCTTAGGATCTTCCCATACATCCACTTAGGCTCTTATCTATGTTCTTGGCCCATTCAATGGTCTTTAGAACCCTTTCCCACACTTCTAGATATTTTACCAATCCAATTGGTGTCAAATTCACGAGGAGGCCTAATTGGCTTGTTTCCTAGTAGGTCTAATTTCACCGTTTCTTGTCTAATGCTCCCAAATCCTCCAAAAAAACCCACAAAAGACCTTGAAAATATTCAAGGTATCCATCAACCCTATCAAAATCCAAAATATTAGCTTCTAGATGCACCCACAACCCTACTTTCTATCAGGCCCTAGTTTTCAGCCTATTAATTAGGCCTTTGGACCAGTCATGACCAATTGTCACCAAATTTATCTTCAAACTTCATTTCACCTCCTCCCACCTTTTAATACTTCAAGGATTCTATCTAGGGATTCTTCAAATGCCTCTAAGTATTTTCCCCAAGATCACGGGTGCTCGAACCAAGTCCATCTTCACCCTGTCTAGGCTCACCTATTCCTAACAGTCAGCCATAGGGATTCAAAATTGGTCTATAAACCTCATTACAACAACACAAAAGAAAGAAAAAAACTTATTTATATACTCTAACTTTTCATCTCCTATGGTTTCAGCCATTTCCATAGGGGGATGCTTAGGTTGGAGCCATTTTGGGCACTATGACTCTGCAAATGGAATTACAAACCAGTGACCATGACATTAATGTAACTCTCTACTCTGATAACTTCAAAGAAAACTACAATATGTAAAATAAAGATAACATAAAAAAATACACCCTCATGGGGTCCAATCTCCTTTCCCAATCTGTACATAGTTGTACAGAATGCAAGAAGGTCTGTGAATCACAAGAACATAGTCACAAGCATCTGTATAGAAGTACAAAAAACAAGTTCTGCAACTCAAAACTTCATTAACCTTCCACAAAAATCAAATCCATGCTCATATACCGAGCATGAGTAGTGAAAACCTCTCTAACTTCATTTTTCAACTTCTTGTCAAGAAGTTGCAAAAGTTTCTCAAGCAACTTTTCAAAGTTGCTAGCAACTTTTTCATTTTGACTCCTTTTGTCAACTCAATAGTCATGGTTGAATTCTATGACCCTAGTTAGGACATTTATGGTCCTAAGAAACACACCAAACTCAAGATGCACAAAAATAACACATTTTGTCTTTCTAGGTCAAAATGACCATAAAACACCTAGTGAGCACTTTTGTCTCTTACAAACATGAAGTTGATCAACATTGTATCCAACCTATTGGATCTTATTCCAATCCACACAAAAACACCTATTACAACCCTAAAACACACTAAAACATCAAAATGGGAGGTTCTCTACACCATGGTAGAACTAGAGGCATTGTTTAGTGATCAGAATGAACATACATCTAGAATAAGCAATGCCAAAATTGAGGATTTGGAGGAGATAAATTTGGGGTCAGAGACCACTCCTAAGATATTCTATATTGGAAAAGGATTGGATTCCCATGTTAGAACCAATTTGATAAAATTATTGAGAAATCATAAGAATGTATTTGCATGGTCACATGAAGATTTAAAAGCTTATACGAAAGACCTTTTCTAGCATGAAATCCCACCCAAAATAGAGACCCATTAATCCATTGTGTTGGAGTAGTCCCAAGGATAACTAAGAGGGGGGGTGAATCAGTTATCAGTCAATTTAATTCTTTTCTCTTTCTTTAATGTAATTTAATATAAAGTAAAGGCACATTCAGATAACACAATGGAGTACTCAACAATTTGATTAAGGGGAAACCAAATAGGTAAAAACCCTAGTGGGAATTGGCACCCACAAATAACTGCACTAGTTTATAATGATCCCTGTTAGAAGATCTTACAACCCTGTTAGGAGTTGATCTTTACAATGAAAGAAGTACAGAGACCTGGTTAAAGGTCAGACCCTGTCAAGAGTATTTTATAGATAACCCTATTAAGGGTGAGGACTCACTGTCCAATAGCTCACTGCTAAAATAGTGAAGGCTACAACCTTTAGTACAATAGATATACATTATATCTGGTAAGTGAACTTTTTGAGTAGACCTACTATCTTGATTAGTTCCAATGAATTACAATCAACTTTTTTTTCTTTTCTGACTTTCTTCTCTTCTCTGTCCTTTCTTCTTCACAACATTTTTGACACTTAGCAAACATATATGAACTGCTATATGTATCTTCACCAAGGATAAGGTCATGATGGTATCTGGAAACACTTCATCAACTTCCTTGTCAGCTCAACCAAGCACATAATACAAATTAGGACCGCACAACTCGAACTGAATAGACGCGACGCTTCACAAAGTCGGCTTCACCAAATTAACTCAAACATCAAGATTCTATTGAAACATTTTTAGTGCCTATGGATAATTATCTTTAACTCATAAATAAACATGAATACAAACATGCATACCCTGAAGATAGGTGCAACTCAAGAAACACTGTATTTACATCGGCTCTTAACAAATAAACTCAAGAAACTGTAACTTCCATAACTGATTTATCATAACTCAACTGTAACTGCATATCTAAGTTGACGTGAATGCATCTAGCTTCTAGAACATGTATACATCATGGGAATAAAAACGCATAGCTCCAAAACATCTATACTGATAATTGCATATAGGATACCTTTTGTATATTATATGTTGTCATCAATGAAAAACATACAATCAATTATTTCCACAGAAGCAAATCTCCAACAATCTCCCCCTTTGACATTGATGGCAATATATGATATCATCAACTCAAAGTTTCTTCCTTCTTTTTACAATCTTCTCAATATCCTCATCAAAGGTTCCTCTTCACTACAGTTGCTCTATATACTCCCCTAGAATATATGCTCCCCCTTACTAATACTCCACCTCTGACATCAATGACAAAGGGTGTTAAACACCACTAAGCATAGGTTCTACTCTAGAAGTAGAGTATTCAACTATTCATTAGTCACCAAGGACTGATGTTCTTTCTACAAGTTCTAATCATACCCAAGAAAGGGAATTACTCCCAACTTATCCCTGAGATACTCAAAAGTATCTTTTGATAGAGGCTTTGTAAAAATATTTTCTATTTGTTCTTTAGTGCTTACATAATCCAGCTTTACTTCTTTGTTTGCAATGTTTTCTCTTAGGAAGTGGTATTTGATCTCAATGTGTTTTGTCTTTTCATGCATCATAGGGTTCTTTGACATATTGATAGTACTAGTTTTGTCACAGTGCATAACAATAGGATAATCAATCTGAATACCAAAGTCCTTATTCATCTATTTGATCCAAACCATTTTTGAACAATTTAATGTTGCTACAACATACTCAACTTCTGTTGTTGACTGAGAGATTCAATTCTGCTTTTTACTTTTCCAAGTGACCAACCTGTCTCCAAGAAATATTGCTCCTCCTGATGTGCTCATTTTGTCATCAACACAACCTGCCCAATTTGCATCTGTATACACATAAAGTTGTATGCTCTCTAAGTTAGGATACCATAAACCATAGTCTATAGTTCCCTTTAGGTATCTAAATATTCTTTTTATTTCTGTTAGATGATTTTTCTTGGGTTCAGCTGCAAATCTTCCAACAATGGCAACTACATTAGAAATGTCAAGTCTAGATTGAGTGAGATATATGATTTTTCCTATCATAAACTTGTATAGGGTCTTTTCAACTACTATGGAATCATCATCTTTAGAAATATTGCATCTTGTTATCATGGGGGTGCCTACTGGTTTGCAATCTTCCATCTTGAAAGTATTCAATATCTCATTCACATACTTAGACTAATTTATGAATATGCCTTTGTCTTTTTGTTTTACATTCAATCTAAGAAATTATTTGATAGGTCCAACAATGCTCATTTAAAATTCACTTTTCATTTATTTGGCAAATTCTGCACTAAGTTTGTCATTACCTCCAAAGATAATGTCATCGACAAAAATAGAAACAAGTAGTAGTCCTTCATCTATCTCTCTTATAAATAAATTACATTTTGTTGCTCCTTTTTTGAATCCTATTTTTGTTAAGTAACCATCAAATCTCTCATACCATGCTCTTGGGGCCTGTTTAAGTCCATAAAGTGCTTTCTTTAATCTGCATACCATGTCTAGTTTATCTGAAAGTTTGAATCCTTTAGGCTGCTCTATGTAGACTTCTTCCTTCAAGTCACCGTTCAGAAATTCTGATTTGAAATCCATTTGATATACCTTAAAGCTCTTGAATTTTGCATAGGCCAAAAACAAATTGATAACTTCAATTCTACTCACAGGGGAAAATGCATCAGTGTAGTCTATACCTTCTCTCTGCACATATCCTTTACATACTAATCTTTCTTTGTTCCTTACCACTTTGCCTTCTTCATTTATTTTGTTCCTGAATATCCACTTAGTTCCAATCATGTTCTTGTCATGAGGTCTAGGGACTAGTTCCCATGTTTCATTCTTGATTATTTGACCTAATTCTTCTTGCATGGCACTTTTCCAATCTGAATATTTGCACGCATCTTCAACACTTAAGGGTTCAATCTATGAAAGTAAGCATACCTCTTCATCAGCGATTGAACATTTTTCTCTAGATCTTGTCAAGACTTTTTCACTCTAATCTCCAATGATATCTTCCTTAGAGTGGTATTTAGATGTGTACTTTGAATTCTTAGGAGTGATACTTTCATCTATGATTTGTGATTCTTCTTCACTTGGTTCAGGATTGTTACATGAAACATCAATACAATCAAACATTTCTTCAATAACTCTATCCTTATTGATGGGTCTGGGCTCATCTTCAATCATGGGAGCATAGTCATAATATCTTTCTTGAATCATAAAATTCTCATCAATCTTCACATGAGCACTTTCATTGTACTCATATTGTAAAGACTACTTCTAACAAGGCAAAGGAACTCTAACAGGTTCATTATACCTAGTACAATATTTGTGGGTACTAATTCCCACCGGGGTTTTCCTTTGATCAAGGTTTCCCCGTAATCATATCATGTGTTATGATTTCTTATGTTAAGCTTCATTCTATGTATGTTTTATTTATGTTTAAGTTGATGAAAAGTAATTAATAAACAAACACTGATTCACCCCCCCCCCCTCTTAGTGTTTCCAACAATTGGTATCAGAGCNCACTGATTCCCCCCCCCCCCCTCTTAGTGTTTCCAACAATTGGTATCAGAGCTCTGGTCCTCAACAAATAAGTTTAACCACTTGAGGAGATCATGGACTCAACAAAAGAAAAACATTTGAAAAAGAATCTTGAAGCAGTTCTTGAAGATCTTGATAGATCTGAAAAAGAAAATGAAGAACTTAGACTGAAAGATGATGGCTCACAAATACTTATCAAGAAATTAAGAAAAGATTTGAAAGATTGTTCTATAAGTGATTTAGGGAAAATGATCAAAAAGCTCAATGAAGAGAATATGTCTCTGAAAGATAAAATTGAAAATCTGGATGAATAGCTCACAGACAGCCAAATTGCTATTGAAGAAAAGATCAAAGAAAGCAAACAACTAGATGATGAACTCTTAAAAGCAAACATGAAAGTCCTGGAATTGGAAAACATAAATAAGAAGTTGGAATCTAAATTAACAGAAGCAAAGGATAAGATTGATAAACTTCACACAAGTTTTGATTCACTTCAATCTCAGCTCAATGCACCAAAGCAAAAAGGTGACACTACTGGTCCTGGATTCAGTGTAGCACAAATTGAAGTCAATTCATTGCAAGAAAGAAAGAAACCTCATGAAGCATCTTTAGAAGCAAAGAAAGAAGCAAATATTGAAGAGATTAAAACAGATCCACCTAAAAGGGAAATCAAGCAAGTTAATAGAAATTGTTATGCATGTAACAAACATGGTCATTTGGCAAGAGATTACAAAGAGGTAAGACCTTTTAATGGCTATTGTTTCTCCTATAAAAAATTTGGTCACAGGGCTATACATTGCAGAACAAATCAAAGAAATCAGTTACAATAGAATCAAAGAAGAATGAATCAAAACAATCAGAGAAATCAACCTCAAAGGAATCTGCAGAACACTACATGTCAGATATGCAACTACAATGGACACATAGAAAATAAATGCAACATGATGAACAAGAGCATCAGACCTCCTATCATATGTCACACATGTGGAAAGGCTGGACACATCTCAAATTTTTGTAGATCCAAAATTCAAAAGCAAGAGGATCCTAAGAAGTCACTATTTGAAGAGAAAGGAGAAGTTAAGTTTGTTCAAGCAAAATTTGGGTTGAAGTAAAGAAGGAAAATAATGTTGACAAAGTATTTGATACATCCACAGTGGATGCACCCTCTACTTCTTCTTGAATAGACCTTCTTGGTCTTAGGGGGAGCTATTCTAGCTCAAGACCCCTGTGTGGTTGGTATACTCACCTCTGAGTATGCGCCTATGAATTCATGGTTATAAGCACATAATATTTCTATATGCATTCACGCACTGTCTAAAATTCATCAGGATCTAAGCTTCAAATTCTCTAAGTAATTTGTGTATGGTTGCAAACATTAAATGCAGCAGATTGTATAAAATAAAGTAAGTGTTCGATCTTATTCACACTTGCATTTGAGAGCACAAAATTTGAAGAGCATTGGAGCACTAGACATCAAGTAACGGAAGCATAATAGGTTTGGTAGTTAAGCGAATGGATAAGAAGTTTGGAATGGAACCCTAGAAATCGTGTCGTTTCAAAATTTTGTGAAATCCTACTTAAGCAAGTTCCAAGTAAGTATGGCAACCCCAGTTGTGTTTGATATAGCAAAGAGGAAGAGATTTGTATTCAAGAGGTATCCATTCAAATCCATATTGGATAATGTGGAAGGGGCTTTCTCCAAAACCCCACTAGGTGTTGTTCACGTGGAAGATATCCGCGCGTACATTTACTGTAAAAAGGAAACTATAGGAGATATCAGCATAGCCACTCATATGGGATCTATGATGAAACTTGATTACACATTCAAGGATGAGTTTGCGCACTTGATTGATAACCCTATTTTCAAATATTCAAATGAGCATGAGTTTGATGAGTCATAATGGGTGAAGATTTTGTTAAGCAGAATAGATGATGATATTTATTGGATTGGAGAGGTGCCTATGCATATCACTATAGACCTAATCCATGAATTAACTAGACTTCCCAAGACTGGACCAATTTTTCCTAATGGTAAGGATGTCAAGAAACAAATTGAGCAAGTTTACCTATCTAGAAGTGACAAGCACAGAATGATAGTTGACCCTATCAAAGAAGATGACATAAAACTCTTAACAATGATACTTGGGTATAAGTTTTAGCAAGCAAGCAGGTTGAATAGTGTCTCTGTAGCAACAGTCCTAGAAACTATTAGAATGGTGAAGGATAACACTCAATACAACCTATGTGAGATCTTGCATGGTCAATTGATTAACAACATTTGAATTATCAAGCATGACAGGAGAAAGACATTCAAGTTTGGATCTCTAATCATCTACTTGTATTTCCATATAGTTGGAAAGGTTGAAAACCTTTATCTAGATAGGAGAAAACCCACAATGTCTCATATTTCTCTTAAGGTCACTTTAGAGAGTAGTGCAAGGGATGCCATGGATATAGATATAAAGACATTCAGGATCAAAATGTAGAATAGGTTCAGATTATCTGAGAAGATAGTTGACAAATATAAGGATACCATATGTTTCATGGTAGAAATAGATTGCACTTGCATGGAGGCAGTTGAACCTAGAACCAAATGGATTCATCCTCTTGGTTATGAAGTGGAAGAACATGTGCTAGAAGGATATGCACAAGTTATATTGTTAGTGCCTAAATATCCTAATGAACCTAGAAGGGGAACTTACAGAGAGAAGACCAATGAAGTGGATACTATCTTACACAGTGCTAATAATAAAAGGAAAGCATCCAGAATTACATCTAACATACTAAAAGTTTATGGAGTCACTCAAGAAGATCTTGACAAAGAAAGAGATGCCAAGATAGAAAAAGAACTTGAGAAAGCTGAACAGATCCAAAATAAGAAGAAAGTAGAGAGCACCTCTACGCCATCTACCACCATTGACTTAGATTCATCTCCACTGTCTACACCAAGCAAGAAAACTAGAGGTAGAAAACAGGCACCCACAAATCACCCATCCTCAAGGAACACTCAGAGCAAAGCAAAGAATACTCAAGCTCCTCCTGAGGTAGGATTTAGACCTATTCTAAATGTGTTGAGGAACATGATTGTAAATGAAGGGAGATTAGATACACTTTCTAAAGTATATGACAAGTATCAAGAAATTGATAAGACTGAGATACACTCTATGGTCATATCTCATATGATCAAGTTCAAGAAGACAGTTCTTGAACTCAAGACAGTGATACCAGATCAATTATGGAACTTGTTGGAGATCATGAAAATACATGCAATTGAGGAAGACATGAGGATAAGAGAAGAAAAATTGGATACTCTTCTCCTTGTATGCTTGCATGATGAGAAGGATATATTATTAGATCTGGTGAAGCCTCATCTCTGAACTAAGACAAGGACCTTACAGATTATGAACAAAGAATATGAGAAGATAGGTAAGGAGACTGAAAATTCATTTTCACAAGTGTTTATGGATAGACACATGTATCCACCAATGGCGCCTATAGAAAAATTTACTCCATCTCCTCCCAAAAAAGTTACAAAAATAGCAGTTTAGATAGCGCCTATGACAGGTCCACAGGTTTCAGCGCCCATAGTGATAATAACTTTTGATACAGATAAAGACTCAAAAGACACTATAGTAGTTGATAATGTCAAGATATCCATGACTGCATCAGAAAAATATATGGACAAAGTTGATAAGGCATTTGTAAGCACTGAAGAAATGTGCACTGATGAAACCTCTACACAACAAGATGTAGTTCCCATCAATGATCAAACTGACATAAATGAAGATACTCAAGATGATACTCAAGGTGATAAGACACCAATAAAAGAGATACCATTAAAGGTTGAATGCATGGATACCAATCAGAACACTATATTCTCACCATCCACTCAACCATCTACCTCATTGTTGTCAAGATTAACTCCTGATTCATCAAGTTTGGATAAATGGGGAGAAGACCTAATCAAGATCAGTGTTCTTGCTATGGAAAAGGCAAAGGAGAAGAAAGTGATGAGGAACCCTCACTTTTTGCAAATAGTTAACATATTGAATGACTTAGTGCCTGCTAATTAGAAAGTAGGCAAAGTCCAATCAGTTGAAGATGTGGACAACATTTTGTCAAACTTCAAATCACACTTTATAAGCTTAGTAGACTCTGCTACTAAGATTGTAGAAGATGAATATAAGAAGGAGAGACTGAATGATTTGGTAAATAACTTTACCTTAGACTTGAACTGCTTAAAAATTGGGCAATCCATACTAAAAGAGTTGGCAGCTAAAGGCAAGAAAGTTATAGCCAACTACATGGACAGAGTGAAGTTCACCTCTAAGCACACCAAAAATCTAGAAGAGGTAGAGTTAATGGTGGATAGAATTAGAGAATTAGTTGAATCATCCACGCAAGAAATGAACATATGCAATAATGTCTATCAAGGTAGTTGGATAAAATTGAGAAGGCAAAATTGGAAATCAGCAAGATAAGAATAAGACAAACCCAGTTGAGAAATGCACTTGTGCCATCTCTAACAGTCTTGAATGAGAACATTAAATAGATTGATGACACCATGGTGACATATGATCAAGGTCCTTGCATGGATCTAATGAAAATGGAGAAACTGACATATGCCTTATGCACGCATCTTCAGACAGTTGATGCTATGAAATTATTTTGGCAGAAAGAGATTCAATCTCTTCAAATTGTGTACCCTAAAGTTTACATGGAGTAAGTATGCAGAAGACTTACTAGTTTTTGTACACCTTTTTCATTAATGTCAAAGGGGGAGTAATATAGAATGTGTATATGTAGAAAAACATATGTATATATCAATAAGATGTTATGATTTATAGTCACTTTTTGTGCTAAGTCATTTTGAGTAACTTGGCCACATTCCTTTGTTGCCATAAATGGAAAAGGGGAGATTGTTGGCTAGTTGACTTCCTGAGGATGCATTACTCATTTTGTGTTATCATCATGGCAACAAAGTCATGTTTAGTTTTTGTCATGAAAGACAAAATAACTAAGTATGGAAAATAGGGTAGACAGAGATACTCAGCGATCAGCACATTAGCGCACATGCAAGAGATCGAGTTAGCATATGTGCATTCAGATATATGTTGTATGACACATGTACATGCTACATCCCAACATGCACAGTATGGAACAATAGTACAAAAAATTTATAGAAAGATCAGTAGACCAATAGTCTAGAAGACAGAGCATGGAAGCCAACTACTGTTTTGATCAGCGTGAATTATTTTGTAATGTAATGGCTAGGCGCCTTTGGTTCTATGTTTGTAATGTAATGGCTAGGAACCTTTGGTTCCATGTTTGTAATGATGTAATTAACATTGTAGTAAACATGCTTGAGCCGACTTGCTCGGAAGAATTGTATATTTTGTTTTATGGCCGACTAGTAATTTGTTTTGGGTCGCGCCTATTTGGATATAAACATATAAGTATGTAATGTAAAGTTATGTTATAAGTGTCAATTATAATGTAAGAGGAAGATACATAAGTGTATTACAATGAAGTTAGTATATGATATAGCTCTTTAAGAGAGTAAGAGCACTCATGCATACATAGAACTGATTAGACAGTAGTGTCATCACAACAGTTCATTTTGATATAGTGTATATCATCTTTCAGAAGGTTGTAGCCTTCATCCTATTGGGCAGTGAGCCATATACCTTTAATAGGGTTTTGTAAAAGACTCCTAACAGGGTCAGACCTTTAACTAGGTCATTGTACTCATATTGTAAAGACTGCTTCTAACAGGGCAAAGGAACTGTAATAGGTTCATTATACCTAGTACAATATTTGTGGGTAATAATTCCCACCGGGGTTTTCCTCTGATCAAGGTTTCCCCGTAATCATATCATGTGTTATGAGTTCTTATGTTAAGCTTCATTCTATGTATGTTTGATTTATGTTTAAGTTTCTGAAAAGTAATTAATAAACAAACAATGATTCACCCCCCCCCTCTCAGTGTTTCCAACATGCCTATGATAGGTTTGGAAGTGTTATCTCCAAATATAACCATTCCAACTTTGTACTTGTCCAAATGTACAAATCTATCTTTGTCTCCTGTCATGTGGTGTGAACATTTGCTGTCAATGATCCAGTCAGTTATGATGTCAGCTTTTGAAACTAATGCTAACTCATGTTCTTTTACTTCATCTTCTTTGTTCATTTCTTCAAGCATCTTCTCAATGTCTTTAATGGAAACAAATCCAATTTCATCTTCTTCTGAGTCATCATCAGTTACACCATCCTCAGCATAATAACATTAGTTAGTGTACTTAGGTTTGTAATCTAATATGAATTTCTTGACTCTTGTAGGGCACTTGGATGCAAAGTGACCAACTTTGTTGCATGAGAAACATTTGAATGGTAGCTTTCCTTCATATTTCCCTTTACCTTTCCTTTCCTTCTTGGAAATAATAGTAATTATTTCTTCTAGTTATGTATCCACTTCTTCATTATTACTAGAGCTGCTTATAGATTTCTTATTGTGGACTGTGGCTTTGAAGGTTGTTTCACTTTTAGGTTCTATCTTCAATCTAGATATCTCAAATGCAGATATTTTTCTGATCAAGGTTTCCCTCTTGAAGTCTTTTGAAAATTTCACACTCTCATCTAAGATATTGATCTTTCTCTCATAGTCTACTATCAATGTGGTCATTAATTTTTCCATTATATCTTCTTCTGATATTTCTCCGCCATTGTTTCTTATACCTGATACTACTTCATTAATCCTCTGATTGTAAGCTCTGATGTTTTCTTCAGGTAACATCTCTAAATTGTTGTATCTTTTCTTCCATGTCTTTCTGCATGCATTATTTGCTTGGATGTCTCCTTCAAACATATCTTCTAAGTATTTCCAAATAGATTATGCTTTATCTGTCTTCTTGATCTCAAAAAATTCACTGTCAGATAGGGCACTCATTAGGGCATCTTTGGCAATTGCACTATTAGTGAACACTTCCTTTTGTTTCATAGTAGAGTCATCAGCTGTAAGATCTTTCAAGATGGGAATTTCAACTTCTTGAGTGGAAATCTCATCGATCTCAAATCCAACACACTAAAGATGTGTTATCATTTTGTTCTTCCAGTCAAGATAGTTTTCTCCATCAAACTTAGGAATCTCTTTCTTGAAGTATGCCATCTGATCTACCTTAAGCTGTTAGGCTTTCTATCCAAGGTACTTAGCTTTGATAACAATTGTTGGAATAGTCCCAAGGATAACTGAGAGGGGGGTGGGGTGAATCAGTTATCACTCAATTTAATTCTTTTCTCTTTCTTTAATGTATTTTGATATAAAGTAAATGCACATTCAGATAATTGATGAAGGGTGCTCCCCTTAATACCACAAACGCATAACATAAACAGAGGAACAACAACAATATGCAAGAACAGAAAACTGGCTTCTTATTATCTCCACAAATGTGGAATTAAAAACTTTCAGAATTACAATATGCAAAGCCACATGGGAATTCCCTTACAATATTCTGTAGGAAAAAGCCTCGAATTATTACCCAGATCTACTACCCAGAACTATTCTCGATTGCCTAAGACAATAATACAGCCTTCCTTATATAGGCAATTTTCCACCGCCTGGGAAGGTTCCAGAATAAGGCCGACCAAACTTAGAATTATTTTATTTTACATTTTATTACATCATAATCGGCTCAAGATAACCTTTGAAACCCGAACAGAAATTTTGAAGAAAATTATTTTCTGCCATTTCAGGTGGCCCAACTTCTGAAGACCATAAGTCATCACCAGTTGACCCGATCAGCTATTATAACCCCATTTCAGAAATACCACGAAGTGCTCTACAGGCTTGACCGGCGCAAGCGCCTGTCCCCCAAATTTTCGACCTCATCCGGGGCCTCTAAAGCCTTCAAAAATGAGTTCAAAGTTTCTGTACCTTGCTGCCAATACCAAAAATTTTCAATATCTTCCAATATACCCTTGATCTGGCAATGAAACTTTACTGGCAGACTTATATGACCAAAATGAACCTCCAAGAAAGAAATCAGATCATTCTGAGCACATACGAAAATTACCAAAAATAGTAACTTTCCATAAATAGCAGCT
>MU223093.1:1013845-1024783 GCA_018584345.1 Thuja plicata | reverse complement strand
CTCTTAAGTAGAGATGAGTGGAGGAGTTTGCATGTAACTCCCTTCTCCTATGGATGCCACATTCATATTGTGTGTGTGACAAATGTGTGATTCCTCTTAAGGAGGAATATCTATTTTCTTTATTAAAAGAAATACAAAATAGTGACATGTCCTCCTACTTAGACTAGAGGACAAATACAAATAAGGATACCTTGGTTTATCCTTTTAATTACATATTTTCAACCAAGGAAAGATTAATTCTAACAATATCGAGGCAAGAATAAAAATGTTTTGGCATGATTAAAACAGATTTGTGCCTTCAATAAGATCAGAAGATAATCAGATCAAGCCACTAAGGGTATGGAGCTCAGAATTTGACACTGTACTACCTAATAAAGAGGTGTATGTTTCTGACAAGGGAGAATTAGATATGGAAAGATATAAAAATATTTTAGATGAAGAAATAGATTTTAATAAACTCATTACAAATGTCAAGAGCATTACAGATGCGAGGTGAGAAAGACAAAAGAACCAATTGGAGAACATTTAGAGCTTTGAATGGCCAAAGGAATATGATGTCACAACATGGGATGTCTTAACAAATCCAAAGAAGAAAAATCATGTCATTGTTGACTTGGATGTTATTGATGAAGAATAGGAGGACACATGGCACATGCTCTTTGAGCATAGGAAGGTTAGTTATCTTGAAGACTAATGTAAATTATCCTGTAATGGCGTTCACTAGGTCTCACTACAAATATCAGAGGCTATCTTGAACACATATAGACAAAGGTGTTAGTAATCACAACAAGACAAAGAGAAAATTATATTTCATTCTTCATTTTTTGTCCATCAACTACTTGGCTCCTTATTCTCTTTTGTCTTTTCTATATTTTTTAGGGTTAATTTTTAAACCATCTGAAGCTTGTTGCATCCTTACTTCCTAAGGATTCCAAGATGGTTTTAACATATATATAGAGCATATTGTAACTTTTTGAAGAATGATGGAATATAATTAAAAGGCAGATTACTACTATTTTGTTTGAGCCTCTATACTTTTGGTCTATTGAATGTATTTTGAAGTAGTTAGACATTAATAAAATACATTACAATATCTATTTTATATCTTGTGTTGTCTCTTTTATCTTTGTTCAAGATTTTATGTGTTTATTTTTAAGGCATTTAAATACATCAACTGCAAGGTAGTTGTGCAATCATTTCTAAGGTCCCTCAAGGAAGGAGTTACTCTTTCACATGATCCCAGGAAGCTGAATATTGATATTAAGATTTGATAAACAAAGTTATAGGAGTGAGTGGATAGTTGGTAAGGCATTCTATCTAGGTTGCAATTATTTTTATTTTTTACCTAATTGTGGATTTACATTCAAGAATGACTTTGTTGCCCATAGGATCAGGCACTAGTTTATGGTTTACCAAGTAATTGTTCATCATCCAAATATTTAAGAAAAATCAACCAATTACACATAAGTAATTCTATTCATTGAGTATACAATTCAGTTTGTTGATTACTTCAAGAGAGAATCAAATAGGTTGCCACTCCTAAGTTTCAGAGAACTATATAAGGAAGAAGGATGAGAATCCTTATTACATTACTATTTTCTATTGTCAAGATAATAGTTTAGCTTATTAAGCTCTGTATTAGGTTAATCACATTCATCTGCATAGTTTTTTATTTTTTGGTACAGTAAAAGGCATTCAAAAAATTAGTAAGAAGACCTAATCTGCTATAATAGATATTCTAAATCAGTAATCATTAAAAGGTAATACCTGCCGAAGTCTGTGGATCTCAAAAAAGAAGGAGGATTTTATCCAATCCTCATCAATTAGGATTTTATTGCATATAGTAATTTGTAAATATAAAAGAGCAAGCATTTATACTATTTTGAGAAGTTACTTGCAAGAAAAATCCCTAACAAGACCATGGTGGTGAATTGGAGGACACGAAAGGTCCCTTATTCAATGTTATTGTTTGTGATCTTGGCATTGATTGTCTTGTTCACATGATTGGCACAAGAGCTTGTGAAATTGTTTTAAGATCAATTGGTTTCATTGGAATGAAAATTGGTTTGTAATTTGGTGGTGTCCTTAGTTGAATTATGCCACACTCTGGTTGAAGGATTTGTTTGGGAATTTGGTTGAATTATTGATTTAAAATTTGAGTACATGGAGATTGATTTGAAACTTGATTAAATTAACCATAATTTAGGACTTGGTTGAAAAATGTTGGCTCTTGCACATGATTGAATTGGGCTTTGCTAAATTTCTCTTTGCCTCATTGAGTTGTAAAATAAGTTTTGGTATCTTTGATTTATCAATGAGAGATTGTGTGTCAATTTCACCAAAAGATTCACTTGGACATCCAAGGAGTCTGGCCATCTCCTTTCTTATCTTTTTTATATTTTCTACCCTCTCTTCCAAGATCTTATTTTCTTTATCTAGTTTTGTTTGCAACTTTTTAATCATGTGTGCATGGATTTTATGCAATTGATTGTTTGGTTGTGTTGACGTCATTTGTCTTGGCTCAAAGGCATGTTGTTGAAAAGGTATATCTTGTCTTTGATCAAAAGGTAATTGTGATTTTCCTTGTAATGGAAACATGGGTTGATAAGTGTCTTGTTGCCTTTTGGATGCTTGGAACCTAGTGAAGAACAACATGATGCCTATATGCAAATGCAAGATTTTTTTGACTTTTTTTTTTGAGAGAATTTTAGGATGAAAATGCAGCCTAAGATATGCAAGAACTTTATGCAAATGCAAATTTGGACTATGGATGATCTTATGTAAAGCAACCTATGGATTAATGCAATTGATTTTTTTTGGATTTGAAAAATATTCATAAATTGCAAACTTAAGAGCCTAACATTAGGAAAGTGAATAGGGATCTTGACATTAAAATGGATCAATTTGATGAAGGGATAGAAAGGGACTAGTCTAATCCAACATGAAAAATATGGAGTGAGACCAAATGATAGGGGGAATTGAAATTTGGGAATAAGGGACCAAGTCAAGATTCTTTCTTTAATGACATAAGGTAAGACTCTAAAATTTGGATTCCTTTGCGATTTTACAAAGTTTTTGAAAAGGTTCTAAATGCAGTATGAGGATTTTGCAAGACAATATACTGTTATGATGTGGGCTTAATGTAAGAGGATTAAGACTGCAAATGCATGGATACTAATGCAACCCATGCAAAAGGGATTATGCTATGAATATGCAAGAATGAAGAAAACCGCAAGGCTCCAAGATAAATGTTTTTGGTCTCCTTATGCTCACAAGGTTTTGAAACAAGATATTTTAGGAAGAATCTGTTAGAAATATTGTTTGGAAAGATACAACAAAAATAATTATTGTTTTTTCATTGATGTCAAACCTTAACTGGTGAGAATATTTCTATCTGTTTGAGTACCATATCTATTGATTGATGGAGGAGATTTAACAAGAAGACCAAGAAGAATGGTTGAGTTATGAGGAATTACAAAGGGTACTTTATTAGTTAGCACATTGGAAAAGTAATATGTTGTTTATCTTTCACTGACAGTTTATTGAGAACAGTTTATGCTGAGCAAGTTTTTGTGTTGTCCAAGCACCAGTGTGTGCCGAGTGTATTTTCTTGTATGTGTCGAGCGTCAGTAAATTGCTGAGAAAGTTTTGTGTCGGCCAAGCAATAATATTTTGATGATTAATGAGATTTAAGATCTCTGGCTGACATAGTTGATTTTATTGGGATATGTAAAGTTAATTAAGGATAAGCATGTTTGATCTACACTATGTAAATGCATGGGTAACTGTAATTAATGCATGGATCAAAGATTTAATTGATGATTGTCTTGGAGAAATAAATTAAATGTATTGATGGAAAGATTCGTTGGATCTGACCTAACCTAAGATCTACGATCTTGATTAAGTGGAAAAAGATGTATCTGACCTATATGGAGAGGTATATGATAACCTCAACGGGTTATTCATGAAGAGTGTGAATAGGTGTGAATGTAGAGTATGCAATAAGATTGCATGGTTAATTGACTGATTGGCAAGATCTAAGCAAAGAAGGCTGAGCAGAGAAGTAGAGAGAGATTGCTTGACCAATTCTCAAGTAGATCTGGAGTTTGAGATGAGAATGGAGGCCACTTAGTGAATTAGCATTACAGATGAATTGGATCTGGATTGCAAAGTAAGTTGTATGAATCAGATCAAACCTACTGATTACTTTCTAACCATTGTATCAGTTGAAATCCTTTAACCAGGTTAACCTAATAGTCATTGTATAAATCCTTTGAGAAAGGTGAAATTTAGATTGGAATGTTCTAAGTCCTCTAAAAAGGCCACTATTGACAAGGTGTTTAAATCCTTTAACTGGGTCACATTTAGCAATGTGTTTTGTAACCTTTAACAGGGCTGGCTCTTAATAGGGCATCATTTCAGAAGAGTGAAAATTTGATAGCATGTTATTCGTGGTTTTTCCCAAATTGGGTTTCCATGTTAAATACTGGTGTCAACATGTGTGAATGTTTATATTGTGTTTTACTATTAAGTTTTCGCAAGCTTATTTCATCTCAATAGTAAACTACATACTTATATTGTTGACTTATGCTATCACTTTCGAGAAGATCTGAGTTGTTTAATTTGGTATAAAGTTTTAATGGGCACATCTAGAACTCTAGATAACTAATTCACCCCCCTCTCAGATATTCTAAATTAATTCTAACAATTGGTATCAGAGCTTTCGTCTCTTGAAAAAGTTTGAAGGTACTTGGAGAAAAAGATCAAGATGTATAAAAGGGAGGTACCAAAGTTAAACAAGGAAAACTTTCCAACCTGGCAAAGTTTGATGAAATTTCATTTGGCTAGTGTTGGTGATTCTTCTAACTATTTTATTGATCAAGAATATGTAGCCCCTACAGGAGATCTCAATGTTGCACAGTTAAGATAAAAGAAAGAACATAATCAAGCAATGTTGGAGATTGCATCATCCCTGAACTATCATGAGTTTGAAAAAATAAAGGGTTGTACAAGCGCTAAGAAAATGTGGGATACTCTTGAAACCATCTATGGAGGTGACACAAAGGTGCTACGATCCAAATCTGAAAGCTTGAGAGGTAAGTTTGATGAAATGAAAACGTAGGAAGGAGAAAATATAGTTTCATATTATGGTAGGATAAAGGAAGTTGTAAATGTTATTAGAGGAGCTAAAGGAACCATTGATGATAACACCATCATGAGCAAGGTACTAAGAACACTTCTTCCTATTTATGCTATTAGAGTATTGGAAATTCAAGAATTGAGATGTATGTGAGGCCTACATTAGAATGTCATAGTTTTACTATTTTGTTCTCATGCTTTCAGTAGTTTATACTTTGACATACTTTGACTATTAGAGACTTTTACATATCCTGGGATCGATGGAATCCTATGTTATATATTCAGCATCTGATTTTGTAATCAAGGTACTTTTGAGATGCTTTATATTCTGATTCTGTTTCATCTTATGTTGATGTCTTATAAGGATTTAAAATGTAGGAATGTAATATGATGAATTTGGTTTAGGAAACTGATGCTAGGTTATTTTAGTTCTAATGCAAATGTGGTTTATATGCATGTATATTATTGATGTTGTGTTAAGTTTCATATCATGTTGTTTTGGATCTACTGATGTGTGCATTGAGTCTATAGTAAAAGTTGACCATGGATCTAAATTGATGACCTAGTACTGGAACCTATATGAATTTTTGTGCTTTCCAAGGTCTTGTTTATATAAAGAGACATGGACCTCATGGTTAATGTGTATATTTTGTAAACATAGTTTGCATGTGTGTAATTGGGTTAGTAAATGTACATGTGATTGAGTCATGTCATTTGTTTTAATTTGATGTGCCAAATTTGGCAATTATTGTAATTTAATGTTGACATGGCTAGTAAAGGGAACCGGGGTTAGTTATAGGGTTAACTAAGGTTACCTAAGAGTAGCACCCAAGCTTACCCTAGGGTTAGAAGTTTCTAGAAATTTTTCTTGACTTATAAATCCATAGGCTAACTTCAAGGTTAGTTTTGGAGGGTCTTTTGGTCTCCCAGGGGGTAACTTGGGTTAGTTTTAGTTACCCAACTTGGCACCCTATGGGTTGGGGGTCATTTTCAATAATTAATAAGCCTCTAAACTCATTTTTTACTCCCTTAAAGTGTCATTTTCAGACTTGAGAGAATTTGAAGAGTGTAACTTTGGTTAACCTCACTCTCTCTTCTACCCAAGTTTCATTTGACTTCACCCATGAAGGAGTTTAGGCAAGTGGATACTGAAGGGTTGGTTAGGGTCACCTAACCTTGAGTTAAGCTTTGTTCTTGTTGGAGGTTTGCCTATTTAGGGAAGGATTTTAGGATGAGTTGAGTGTTCACCCACTCTCTACCCTTAGAGATAGAATCCAGTTTGAAGGAGCTTTTGGAGAAGGAGCTTAGGAAGGATAGCTCAACACCATTTCTCTTCTCACCTTAGCTTTGGAATAAGGTTGGATCTCTTTAAAGTAAATTGTATTTTTTCATAGGTTTTCTTGAGCTCAAAACTCCATTAATGGAGTCCTATGTGTATTGAAGCTTTATTTTCAAAATTAAAACTTTATGTGTGGTTTCATAATGTCTTTATTTTGCGATTGGTTTTCGAATGGGTCTTCAAGGCACACTCACCATTGGGAGGGAAAAGTAACCTTGAAGGGGTAGATGGAAATGATTATTGTTAGTGTAGACTCTCCCATGTGTGGAGGAAAAAAAATTGGGTAACATGATACCCACGATGCCAAGAAGGGCTTGAGGGCACCTAGGAGGCATAAGGAGGTTATTTCAGGACTGCATCTTGTGAAGATGGTCATTTTCAAGTCCATGTGAGGCTTGTGTGTTCATTTTTATTCTTGGATTTCTCCTACAGTGAGGTCTACCACTACCCATATTTTAGGAAGGTCTCTTGGAGATCTATCCATTTTTTCATCCTTGTGTTGGAGAGTTTTCTTGAGTATGAGTTGTATGTTTTATTTTCTGCCTATTGTGTATGTCTGTTTGTATCCTGTTCCAATTTGGAGCCCCAAGCTCGGGGGTGGCCTTGTAAAGGCATAGGTTGGGAGGTGAGCCTCCATGGTCAACCTCATCTTCTTTCAGGTACCTGATGAATATTAAAGTTGCACTTTACCCTTATGTGAGAGATGGGAATAACTAAGGGATTTGCATTTGTAACCTATATTGTATGATACTACCATTGTGTCCTTAAGTGGAACAAAGACTCCATGGAACTTGTAATCGTATACTTTTATGCTATGTAAGGGGGAAATCTTGTGAAAACATTTTTTTTTTGTACAAATATAAATTTTATCGATATGAAGATTTCATTACAAAGAGAAAAGTTTCGGAGTAGACATGTTTTTTTTTTAAGTATCTTCATTATGTTTTTCAGTATGATGTTGTTGAGTGATGAAGAAAGTTTAGTTAGCAATAATTTTAATTTTAGGTTTCTTTAAAATTGTAAAAACCTAATAATTAACTAAACTAATTGTTGTTTAGTATCTTGAGATAAGTTATATTCCTTTAAGCACTTAGTTAAAAAAAAAAGAAACCTTAATGATTCTAAGTGGCTATTCTAATGTTCTAAGGCTATAATTTTCTACACTTAGAAAAAAAATTGTTTTTTTTTTTTTAAATATATTTGCTTCAAATAAAAATTCCCACCATGCATATCTTAGAAATAAATTATGGATTCTAATGAAGTAATAAAAAAAGGAAAAAAGTATCGGCAATATGCCCCTATTTAGTTACAGACATAAATTTCACACCAATCAAAAAAAAATATAATTTTATATACTATAGTTCTTTTTTTAAGATTAATGTTGAATCTGTTGCAATTAATAAATTAAACAAACAGTTTATATTTTAAATTTTTTTAAAAAAAAAGAGAGGGAAGAGTCCCTAAGCGCATTGCGCTGGGTAGTATGTGCTCTTTTTTAAATATTTTTTGGGAGTTTTTTTGGGGGGGTGAAGCCCTCCCCACTCGCCTTCAAACCAGCGGAATGGTTTAATAAGCTGCAAAGCAGAGTGGGGAGGGTCCGCCATCCTGACGCCCCATCCCCACCTCCCTCTAACCCAATGGGCGGTGGTGCCAGCACCTACGGCCACCACCGCTCCATCCCGCCTTTCTTTTTTTGTGCCGCTTTGCGGCTTATTAAACCATTCCGTTGCCTCCTACATGTAAGCCCTTCGCCACCTTCCCTGTTTCGTGCCCAACAAACTTAGTTGTTGTGTTAGGTTGTATGTAATGTTTTTTTTTTTTTAATAAAGGTTTTAGGGTTTATTTTATTATAGAGTAATGTTTTTTTTTAAGAGGATAGAAAGATTTGATTTTTTTGGAGATAGACTAAAAAAATATAGTTTAATTTAATGTTTAGCTTAGGATAAGAATAGCTAAATATTTTGATTAATGCCTATTAACTAGAGTTTAAATAATTTTGGAGATTAGAGTATTTCATTTTATCTTAGATTTGATTCTGTTTGCACATGCATGTGATTTAATTGTTTTTATTTTATTTTATAGTGCTTAAGAATTAAATGCAAATTAGATTAAGAATATTATTAGATTAAATTGGATTTGATCTCATTTTTAAATGCATAATTAATGTTTAGATTAGCGATATGATCCTTTTATGAATTCAATTTTCTTAAATTTAAAATTAGGTTTTATTTTATTATCAGAGGGCTAGTTCTCAGGTTATTATAAAGATTAAGTTTATAATTAATTTAACATTTAAGGTTGTTAGTTATGTTAAACGTTAGACTTTTGGTTTTAATAGGATTATTTTATTTTATTTTTAGAAATATAACATTTAAGTTGTTAGTGGATTATCATGTTAGGCATTTATTTTTATATTCAAAGATATTTATAATTGATATATCAGTAATAGGTTTAAAACTAAATTAATTTAATTGGATTACTCGCTTTATCTATTTGAAATTTTTTTTATCGATATGTGGGACTAGACTACACCCCCCCCCCCTCATCATCACATCGACTCTTTTTCTTAGCGTATTTGTGACGTTGTTGACCTTCATCGAGAATGATTGACTTTTGGTCAACTGTGGTCAAACCTCGACCAATCATCTCAATTTTTTAACTAGGTGATCCCTGCAACATCTGGACCCTGGGGTTTCTGTTTCACATCTTTCAGAGATAGTTGACTTTCTGGTCAACTATCTCAGTTTCTGTGCCTAAGCCCTCTATAGGACTTAGTAGGCCCTAGTACCTCCCTTTTACGTATTTCAGAGTATAGTTAACTTTTGGTCAACTATCTCAATTTGCATGCAAATCAATGGTTCTAGTTTAGGAATCCTTGTAGGATAGTTCTATGAGCTATCCTACCCTGCATGACCTTCCTGTTACTATTTCTCCTCTACACTATTTTGCGTACACTTGCTATACCTTTGGAATAGCATAACCTCTCCTTTTAGTGCGTATTAAAAAAATTTATTTGTGTGGTGTTGCGCAACTTTTGGGCATGACATTTTGGTATCAGAGCCAAGTTTAGCAACATTGGGAACCTAACCCACTATGTTGGCACTAAATGTTTCTTGCATGTGTAGGATGCCACCTGTCACTCGTCAGGCCTGTCAGCAATGGCGTGGTCAGAGATGTGTCCCTGCGGTGTGCACAGAGGTATGACCTAAGGTAGAGGATCATAGGAGGGATCAGAGTCCACCTCCTGAACCCCCTGCCAATCCTAATGCAGCACTACTATTGGCCTTTCAGAATTTGGTCGGGCTTATCTTAGACCACATGACACCACTTAACCAAGAGAGAGAGAAGTAGGATCCCACCTCATAGAGCGGGAGGGCATCAAGAAGATCAAGAAGAGGAGTCCATTGTAGTGCAGGGGGTATCTCTAGGGGAGGTGCACAGAGACTCGATAGAGCACCCCCCAATATCAAGAATTAGATCACAGAGTTGATGAGGCTTAAACTGCCTCCCTTCACAGGAGAAGAAGATGGGGCAGGAGTTGAGGCTTGGCTTTTAAGCTTGAAAAGGTGCTTTGAGTTGCGATATTATGGTAGCAACCTTAAGGCACGGTTCACAATTCTTTTTCTTAGAGACGGGGCATCATCTTGGTGGAGGCATGAGGAGACCAAGGGACTTATAGACATTAATACCTCACTTGGGGAGCTTTCCTCGAGCTCTTCAAAGAGTGGTATATTTCAGAATAGTTTAGACAACACTGTATCGATCAGTTCCTTGACCTCCAGCAATGGGGTCTTACAGTAGCCCAATATGAGGGCAAGTTTCTCGACCTCCTACCCTATGTTGAATACATGGGAGACGAGAAGCTATAGGTGAACATGTTCATCAAGGGATTAAATATCGTGATTTCAGATAGGGTATGCATGGTACCTTTAGGGAACTTAAGGTTCATAGTGGATAGGGCCTTAGTAGTAGAAGATATAGTCTGGGCCCCACGAGATTATAGGGATAGGTCACAGAACCATAATACCTCATCCCAGGCCTCTAGATATCAAAAAACCCCATGGAAGGGGAATCAGAGGAACTCTACAGGGACATTTAGGGCCCCACAACAACAATAGCTGCAACAACCATAGCAGTCTCAGTAGAACCAGTGATAGAGGCCACCATAGGTTCAGCAGGGTGCTAAGCCCAAATAGTGATAGTCACAGGGTCGTAAGAAGGACCAGAGACCCTAGGCACCATATACCCCTCTAGCACGGACTCAGTAGTCCTCTAGGGGTGGCTATAGTGGTTCATCTAGGACCACAAGGTCTCACTATTCTAGGCCTCCTAGTGTTCAGATTCAGTCACGGGGGCCATGGGGCACTTAACTAGAGAGTGCCCATAGGGTGGTAGTCAGCATACAGCGGTTTCAAAACTGAAAGTTGGGGACAGGGGGAAGTCCCACATGGTTTTTGCAG
>MU223093.1:979876-1005638 GCA_018584345.1 Thuja plicata | reverse complement strand
TGTCCTGATAAGAATGACAAAGATGAGAGAAGAGACAACAAGTATAAAGACAGAAAGGATGACCGAGACTTCAGGAAGTACAAGGATTACAAAGACAAAGGTAAGAAGTCCTACTATATAGCTGAAGAATATTTTGTTAATGATTCTAACAAATATAATGAAAATGATATAGAAGTTGTCTATGTTGCAATGAAAGATGATTCTGATGATGATGATGAAGAGAAAACTGCACTAATTTCTTATATGAGTAAAGGTGATCATTGGATTATTGACATTGGTTGTTCACATCACATGACCGATGATAAAGATAAATTTGAAACCATAGATTAGTGTAAAGGTGGCTATGTTAAATTTGGAAATGATACACCATGTCATGTTAAAGGGAAAGGATCAATCCAATTGACCAACAAAATTAGTTGTGATGATGTATATTTGGTTGATGATCTTAAGTATAACCTATTGAGTGTTTCACAGCTGAACACTTCTAGTTACAGAGTTGAATTCAATCGCAGGAAAGTGAAGATCTATGATGCCAATGGAGAATTAGTTGGAGGTGGTGAGAAAACAAAAGGTAACTTATTCTATCTGGATTTGGCTGACAAGACATGCTTGTTTGCACAATATAATGATGTTTGGTTATGGCATAAAAGGTTGTGTCATGTAAACTTTGATAACTTGGTAAGCATAAGAAAATTGAAAAAGGTTAGAGGGCTGCCTAAGTTAAAGAAACCTAAAAATGCAATGTGCAAGCAATTTCAATTAGGAAAGATGACTAAATCTAGTTTTAAGAGAAAAAGTCATACTTCTGAGAATATTCTAGAACTGGTTCATACTGACCTTTATGGACCTATTGGTGAGAAAATTTATTGTGGAGACAAATATTTTATCTTATTTGTTGATGATTATTCTAGAATGATGACTATTATGTTTCTTAAAGAAAAATTTGATGTATTCTAGTTGTTTAAGTGGTACTTGGCAAAATTTGAAAAGGAGACAGGAAAAATTTTGAAATATCTGAGATCTGACAGAGGAGGCGAGTTTATTTCTAATGAGTTTAACAATTTTTGCAATGATAGAGGGATAAAAATATAGATGTCTGCACCTAGGACTCCACCACAGAATGGTATAGCTGAAAGAAGAAACAAATCTATCATGGATTGTGCCATAACACTAATCATGGAGAAAAAAGTTGCACATAAATATTGGAGAGAAGCTGTAAGTACATCAGTTTATACCCTAAACAGAGTACAAGTCAAGAAAGGTATAAATACTACACCTTATGAGATATGGTATGGATATGCACCTAGTGTAATCTACTTTAAAGTTTTTGGAAGTAGAGGTTTCATGCTGAAGGATAACATAAATGGAAAACTTGATGCTAAAGGTGAGGAAGGCATATTTCTTGGATATTCAACCAAAAGTAAGGCATATAAGTGTTTGAATTATAACACTAACAAAATTGTGGAAAGTGAAAATGTTAGAATTTATGAATACACAGAAAGAAATGAAGAAGAAATCATGACTGAGCCTGAGAGTTACAAATCATTCACCTATCCTGATGAGGTAGATTCTAATGAATTACTTGAAACTGAAATTGAAGTTGTCGAGCAACAGCCTGCACCTACCAAGTCATAGAATGAAATTGTCGGGAAATAGGAGGTGACTGCCGAGCTATTTGATGGAGATGCCAAGTCACAGTTTCAACCTGAATTAAACATGAATGGTCAATCTAAAGCACACAAAGAACCTACTTTGGAAAAATATGTAAGAAGGAACCATAAACCTAATCAAATCATAGGAGCAAAAGATTTTTCAATCATGACAAGAGGCAAATTGAGAGAAGACACCTACTTGTTATGTGATTTTGAGCCTAAAATAGTAAAAGATTCTTTAGACAATGAAGACTGGATTCAAGCCATGAACGAAGAGATTGAATAGATTGAAAAGAACAATACTTTGACACTTGTACCTAGGCCAAATGATAAAAATGTAATTGGTACTAATTGGGTATTCAGAAACAAGCTGAATGAATATGGATAGGTAACAAGAAATAAAGCTAGACTTGTATGCAAGGGTTATGTACAAGAGGAAGGAATTGACTATGGAGAAAAAATTGCCCATGTTGCAAGATTGGAAGGTGTAAGAACCTTACTTGCATATGCAGCCTACAAAGGATTTAAAGTCTATCAAATGGATGTGAAGTCAGCATTTCTAAATGGAATATTAGAAGAGGAAGTCTACATTGAACAAGTTGATGGATTTGTAGACCCAAGAAAAAGGAATATGGTTTGCAAGATACACAAAGCACTATATGGAATGATGAAAGCACCCAGAGCATGGTATGAAAGATTGCACAACTATCTGATGAAGATTAGATTTGTAAGAACAAATGACAACAACAATCTATATTTGAAGACAGAGCAAAGTAAAGGTACTTTATTAGCTGAAATTTTTGTTGATGACATTATCTTTTGTGGTCAAGATATGTTATGCCAAGCATTTTCAAAGGAGATGCAAACTAAATTTGAGATGTCTATGTTTGGTGAGATAAAAAAATTTGTTGGCTTACAAATATATCAAATGAAGAATGATATCTATATTACTCAATCAAAATATGTAAAAGAGATACTAAAAACTTTTGGAATGGAAGATTCAAAACTAGTGAAGACTCCCATGGCCACAAGACAAAAGTTAACCAAAAATGACGAGACAAAAGAAGTAAATCAAAAACTATACAGATCAATGTTTGGAAAGATGAAATATGTTGTACACATTAGACCTGATATTGCATTAGTTGTTGGTATTGTGTCTAGATTTTTTTCCAATCCCAAAGAAACTCATATGATGGAAGTAAAAAGGATTCTGAGATACTTGAAAGGAACAAATGACTATGGTTTGTATTACAGAAGAAATGAAAAATTTGAAATCAGAGTCTATATTGATTCTGATTAGGCTGGAAATGTAGATGAAAGAAAAAGTACCACGGGAGGAGCAGTTATTTTGGGAAAAAGATTAGTTTCATGGAAAAGAAAGAAACATAGCTACACCTCACAATCTAAAGCTAAAGCCGAGTATGTGACAACAATAGTTAATTTCTCTAATATTGTGTGGTTGAAGATACTACTAAAAGGTATGAAAGAAGAGATCAAAGAACCAGTTTTCATATATTGTGATAACACAAGTGCCATTAATATTTCAAAGAACCCTATAATGCACTCTAATACACAGCATATAGATATCAAGTATCATTTATTGAGGGAGCTAGTTTAGAAGAAGGAAGTAAGACTGGAATATGTGAACACTAAGGAACAGTTAGCAGACATATTTACAAAGGCACTACCCAAGGATGCTCATGAGTATCTGTGAGGTAAATTGGGGGTAATTACCCTAACTAAAGTTAATTAGTTCAGAATGGTACTGTGGCATCAAATGTTATAATTTAGCATATTTTTCACATTGATGAGATGAAAGTGTATTAGTCATAAGCAAGATGAGATGAACAACATGATACAGAGTTTAGAATAGAAGCATCTGCATGATGAAGATGTCAACATCTTTGGCATTGTTGTCAAAGAGGGAGAGATTATAGAAAATAAGATATAGAGGGAGAGATCACTATAAAAGAGGAAGAGATTACTGATGAAAGAGGGAGTTCTATAGATGAATAGAAACAGAAGGATATTAGTGTGATTAGAGACACATAGGGAGAATTTTTTTATAGATGAGAATCAGAATGAAGCTAAAGACATTAATGAAAATTTGTTCATACAAGGAACATAAGAAATTTTTGGATTGTATGGTAACTATGTTTGCAATATTATTGTTTTATAGTTTTGTGTTGCCACCAATGCCAAAGAGGGAGATTGTTGGAAATATTGTTTGGAAATATACAATGGAAACAATTATTGTTTTGTTATTGATGTCAAACCTTACCTGGTGAGACTATTTCTATCTGTTTGAGTACCATATCTATTGATTTATTGAGGAGATTTAACAAGAAGACCAAGAAGAATGGTTGAGTTATGAGGAATTAAAAAGGGTACTTTATTAGTTCGCATATTGGCAAAGTAATATGTTGTTTATATTTCATTGATAGTTTACTGAGAACAATTTATGTTGAGAAACTTTTTATGTTGGCCGAGCACCAGTGTGTGCTGAGCATATTTTCCTATATGTGTTGAGCGTCAGTAAATTGCTGAGCGAGTTTTGTGTCGGCTGAGCAACAATATTTTGATGATTGATGAGATTTAAGATCTCTGGTCGACATAGTTGATTTTATTGGGATATGTAAATTTAATTAAGGATAAGCACATTTTATCTACACTATGTAAATGCATGGGTAACCATAATTAATGCATGGATCAAAGATTTAATTAATGATTGTATTGGAGAAATAAAATAAATGTATTGATGGAAATATTTGTTGGATCTAACCTAACCTAAGATCTACGATCTTGATTAAGTGGAAAAAGATGTATTTAACCTAGATGGAGAAGTATATGATAGCCTCAAGGGGTTATTCATGAAGAGTGTGAATAGGTGTGAATGCAGAGTATGAAATAGGATTTTATGGTTAATTGACTGATTGGAAAGATCTAAGCAAAGAAGGATGAGCAGAGAAGCAGAGAGAGATTGGTTGATGAATTCCTAAGGAGATCTAGAGTTTGAGATGAGAATGGAGGCCACTCAGTGAATTAGCATTAGAACTGAATTGGATCTAGATTACAAAATAAGTTGTATGAATCATACCAAACCTATTAATTACTTTCTAACCATTATATTAGTTGAAATCCTTTAACCAGGTTGACCTATCAGTCATTGCATAAATCCTTTGAGCAAGCTGACATTTAGATTGGAATGTTCTAAGTCCTCTAACAAGGCCACTCCTGACAGGGTGTTTAAATCCTTTAACCATGTCACATTTAGCAATGTGTTTTGTAACCTTTAACAGGGTTGGCTCTTAACAGGGCATCACTTCAGAAGAGTGAAAACTCTATAGCATGTTATTGGTGGTTTTTCCCAAATTGGGTTTCCACGTTAAATACTGGTGTCAACTTGTGTGAATGTTTATATTTTTTTTTTTTTGTTAATTTTCTACAAGCTTATTTCATCTAAACACTAAACTATATACTTATATTTTTGACTTATGCTATCACTGCCGAGTAGATTTGAGTTGTTTAATTTGGTATAAAGTTTTAATAGGCACATCTAGACCTGTGGATAACTGATTCACCCCCCCTTTCAGTTATTCTAAATTCATTCTAACAGAATCAAAGTGTCCAAGAATATTTGGGAATGTTTTTTTAAATGTTTGGAATATTTGGGATGTTTGGCATGAGAATAGAATGCTTAGGAGTGTTTTTGAAATTGTAATTTAAAATTTTGAAACACCCACACAAGACACGTGAAGAATGACTATTGTAAAATTAAGACAAACACATCACAACCTAAGGATAGCAAGGACAATATCTGTTGAGTCCCCACTTGAAAAAATTTCAGCCGTGCTTACTCATAGTGGACAACTTAGAATCTTGGAGGCACGGGCTCCTCCTTACAGTGCACTCACTTCTTAGGCACACCAAGCTTTGAATCCCAAGGATCATCACTTCCCAAGGGACTGTTGTCTCTACTAAGAGCCATGAAAATTTGGGGTGTCTTAGTTGGTCTTTGACCTTCTGTGCCATTAGGTAGAAGGTTTTTGGATACTACAACATATTGTTTAGTAAAGGCATCTATTTAGGTGGTTATATGTGCAGTAGATTAGTTCTATTATGGAGGCCTCCCAGCCTATAGAAGTTACATTCTATACATTTTTACGCACCACAAGGGTGCTGAGGGAGATCTTCTTGGTTTAACATATTCAACACTTATTCACTATGAGATTAATCACAATGACATATTTTAAATACTGGTTCTGAAGGGCTTGGCTTTAGGCTGTTACCAGTGGGGAAATCCACTCTCATTGGCTCTGTTAAAGTACTTGGGAGGTAGCCACACTAAAGGATTTGCATGGATTTCTCTTTCACCCAAGATCCACGAAGACGAGGGGAGATGATATGTCCATACAATTCCTTGGGATTATAAAAAAATAGAAGACACTTCAAACACATAAACAAAATGATTCTTTTTAAGCACCAAGATGAAGTGTTTTCTAACTACTAAAAGCACACATGAAAGTTTTAGAAGACACAAAAGGTCTTCAACAAAATTCCTTCATCAAAATCAAATTAGTATTTATATGATTCATTCTTCATCCCACGATTTCCAAAATGCTGCACAGATAATCACTAACATAAAAATCTAGTATATCAAGTGTAGAAACAGATTTAGGAACGGATAAAATAAAAAAATTTCATGAAAAAAAACCAATTTACCACCTGCACAGAATCAAGGTACCAGCTGTGTAGAATCATACTACCACCTGCGTAGCTTCTAACCACCTGCAAAGAACTAGAATACCACCTACATAGAATTTGACTACCACTTGTGCATAATCAGACTACCACCTACTTAGAATTAGGGTACCACCTACATAGGACCTGCAACAAAGTGTGGAGCAACTGATCAGAAGCCTAAAAAGTGGTCAAAACTTGCAAAATCAAAGGTCTTTTCCACATCTAAGCATGTAAGACTATCATGAATACAATTAGGTTTCATTTCTTATGACATTTATGATTGATTTGGAGATTTTTAAATCAATTTGAAACCCTAATTAGCTTTTGTGTGCATTAAACCGATTTGGGAACACCTTAGACAAGAAATTTGCATTTGATCCTAAACTAGTTCAGAGTTCATTTTAGATTCCCACATGAAATGTGCATGTTCATTTTAGAGTCCTTCTCAACTTAAACAACTTGATTTTGCATAATGTATTCCATTTGAACCCCTAGTTAGGCTATATTGTGACTTTGATTGAAATAGGAAGAACCTTGATCACATGTAACCCTAAACTAAGTGAAGTTCATTTTAAGATCCCAAACCAAATGTGAGAGTTAATTTTAGACTTGAAAATAAAAATGTGAGGTTCATTAACCAAGTTAGGGTTCATTTGCATTGTTTAGGATCCATTTTAAGTTTTCAATAGATGAAAATTAGAAAATAAAGCATAAAAATGTAAAAATACTTCCTAAACTTGCAGATATTGATCCTAAACCCTAAACATGGATCCTATTTAACCAATTATGTATCTAAGGAGACAACTAAGTAGGTCTGGGTGCTAACTACACAGTCCTAGGTCCCAACTGTGCAGGACATGCAACCAACTATGTAGGACTTAATCACCTACGTAGAATGTGTGACCACCTGTGTAGCAAGCACAAGTGGTATGATCACCTACGTAGAACCTGTAACCACCTACACAAAACCTATAACCACCTATGTAGAACTCATCCAAAACCTGCAAAATGCCTCAAAACACAATAATATAATTATTTAGGCATGTTTTGCATTGGGTTCACCAAATGTAAGACCAGAAAAAGGCATACGAAACATATCTAGGTAACCATAAACCCTAAACAATATGCTAACCTATCTAATATAATATTAGAGCCATTGAAATAGGAATTCACAAATAATATGCAACAAAAAAACATAGGAACTCCCTTCAAATGATGCTCAAATTCCCTCCTTTCTTCTCCATAAAGGTAGATTATGTTTCTCTTTGACAATACCAAAATTGCACAAAGAACTTGAAAGCACAAATTGATAATGAGAATACTAGGAGATAGTGGTTGAAACTTGAAAGAGATGAAAGTATCTTAATTTATAGAAAATGAGTAGCGATTAGGTGAATTACAATGCATAAATTCAATGCACAATGGAGGGAAAAGAAGGTAGGATTTTGGAAGCACGAATAGGGAGAAATTGAATGGAGAAATATTTAAGATATTGAATATATATGGGAGATATCATGAAGCACCTTAATAGGGATGTGAACCAAAAGTAAGGGATATGAAAAATTAGGTGAGATTAGGAGGATTAAATTCAATAAATAAATCAATATTCCTCACAAATCAAAATAGCATTTATGAATTCATAAAATCCCATAAATTAGAATTAGCCAATTAATTAAGTAAAAATTAATTAATTGTGAAGAATTAGCCAATTAATTAAGTAAAAATTAATTAATTATTCATAAAGAATAGGGACAAACCTTAGGTTATTAATCCCACGATGATAGATTAGTGAATTATCGATCAAATTGAAGGTATTAATGTACAATTGGAATGATTTGGATAATATTGATAGAATTAGGATAGGTTTGAGGCATTGATGAACTTTGGCAATGCGCCCAAATAATGATGTTTGAAAATGATTGAATAGTGTCAATGAACTGTGAAGGCGCCATAGAATTGAAATAGGAATAGGCAAACATTAACAAACTTGGATAATGTTCCTGAAATAATAATGATCAGAAATAGCATTGATGAACTTTTTCAACACTATTGAATAGATAATGATAGATTGATAACGAAAACATCGGTGAACTTTGACAATGTTATCAAATAGCTGATTAAAGGGATACAAAGCATTGGTGATCTTGGACAATGATCCTAGAATGATGACAGGATTTATTGAATTTAGAAAAGGGTTTGATTGATTTGAAAATTGAGTTAATTAGGCATCAATGATCTTGGACAATGCCTTAGAATGGTTGGAACAAGTCCAAACAATTCTAAAACTAAATAGGAATATAATATAATAGGTTTGAATTGACTTAGGATGATTTGGAATGGTTAGGATCAAATAGGATCAGTTTAGGGTTAATCAGAACCAATTGGGAAAATGATCGATTTGATAAAGAGAGTAGAAATATTAGTAAATAATTGAACATTTTTACAAGATTCAATCATCGACGAGAGACACAATGTCATCATATAATAAATATCATACGCATAATATAGAGGAATAATTAGGTCGCAAAACAATGTTTCAATTGTAATGCTAACAATGATAAAACACGTAGACTAGCAAGCTTGAACCATTTTTATGTGTCTACAAGAAGAATAATAGATTTGTTCAAAGAACATTATGGTGAAAAAAATAATGAAGGATTTTTGTTAAATGAGTTCAATAACATAAAAAATAACTTCAATGAAGAGGTTACTGAATCCAACAAAAGATTTCAAAGAGCCATACACAAGCTCTTTCAAAAGATCAAACTGGATGAAAAGGTATGTCTTGCTACATACCTAAATGCTTTTGATTCTAAGATAGGTTATGTTCTTAGAGATAAAAATCATAGAAGACTTACAGATGCATATAAAATAGCAGTGAACATAGAAATGAATAGAAGGGTATTAGGGAAAATGGGTATAAGAGATGATGCTCATTACAGCAGGAGAAAAGAACCAGAATATAAAGAATACAAGGCTCCACAAAATAATAGAGCATCCTATAAAAATAGTTATAATCCACAGAATAGGATGTATAATCATCCCTATTGTACTCAGTTCAAGGATGGAAAGGCCATTTCTCCACCAATAAAAGATAAACCATAAAATAGAACCCCTGACCCTCTACACAAGAATGATGTGAATATGTGTAGTGATATTTACTGGTGTGTGATATAGATTCTGAAGAAGAAGTTGAGAACCATGACATATATGGTTCACAAGGAAGAATGGAGGTATATCACCAACAATTCATGTCTGATAGTGATGAGGAGGAGTTTGATGATATAATATGTTATGCACAGAATAGTCAGGAATCCACTACCATAAGAAAACCTTCTAATGAAGAAAAGGCTAGAATCACTACTGATTTAGTGAAGAAAGCAACAAATAACTACCACTTAATAAATAGAGTAGTGGGTGATGTAGGTAGTCAACCATTAGGCATTTTCATCAAATAAAATAAGATAGATGCCAAGTATATACCAAAAAGAGTTGGACCTGGGGAAAATTTAAATAAAGCTAAGGTCAAAATTGTAAACAAAGCTAGTGATCCAAGAAATGTACATGAAGGAAAAACTAAAGTGCCAGAAGCATATGCATCCTCTTCCAAAGTTGAAAATAATAAAATCCAAGAAAGAAGAGGCTAGTCTGAATATTCAAATAGAGGAAAATAATATCATTATAGAGAAAGTAAAATCCTCTGAAGGGAAAAGAGCCTAAGGTGCTGATTTTTGAAATCCCTCAGATTTATCTAAACACAAATACTTATGTAGGGATTGTTGATCCTTTTTTCCTAACATTGGTAATTAATGGTAAAATTCTCAAAAACTGCATGATAGATTTAGGAGCATCTAATACTATCATGCCAGCAGAAATCATGAGATCCATGTTATTACAAGTAGATACTCCTCATGGGAGGTGTCAAGCAATGGATTCAAGAGAAATCCCTATTTTTGGTACCATTGATGCCTTACCTTATAAGTTAGCCATATGCCCTAACACAGTATTGACAATGAGTGTACTGGTAGTTGATATCTCACCATATTATGGCATGTTGTTGTCCAGTTAATGGAGTGCTTCAATGGGGGTGGTATTTAGTGTGCTTTATCTTATGCCACGTTAATTGTTGATGGGAATAATGTAAAGGTGCCCAGAGAAGGTAGGACACCTCATATGATTGAGTTTCATGAAGATAATAGCATTAAATATTGTGTAGACATTGACATGGAGAATTTCAGAGTAAAAAGGAGTGTTCATCAATGTAAAATTGTTGATCCTTTAGTGAAGGAGCTGATTATATAGAGTGATGGTTTATGCCAGATGTATTTTGATGGAGCCTTTTCTAAGGAAGGATCAAGAGCTAGTGTTTTAATTATATCTCCATCAGGTACAATATTTAAATATTCTTTCCTGTTATCTTTCCAGTGTAGAAATAATACAACTGAATATAAGGCTTTGCTTTTAGGGCTAGACATTACTGCTAAACATGGAATAAAATGTCTAAAAGTTTATGGTGACTCAAAGTTAATAGTAGCCCAATTGAGGTCCAAATATGTTGTGAAGAAAAATATACTAAATAAGTATAATCATGCTATTTGGGACCTAATTGAGTCTTTTAATGTCTTTAACATTGACTAGATAGAAAGGTCCAAAAACATTATGGCATATTTCTTAGCCAATGTTGCTTTGAAAAATAATGATTTGACCTTAAATGGGGTATCAATAGTTGAGATTAAGACAAGACCAGTTGTCCTTGACAATATTTACAAATGGCAAGTATTTGAGGATCACCAAGACATCCTTAGATTTATCCAATGCATAGACCACTATGAAGACCAGCACATAGATTGAAAATCCTTACTTGAGGTCATTGATGGTAGGGATTATCTTTTGGGGGATGAGGTCATCCAACTATGTTCTAACAAGATTCCTAAAGTATTGGTAGAACTAGAAGTATTGTTTAGTGATCAGAGTGAGCATTCATAAAAAATAAGCAATACTAAAATTGAGGATTTGGAAGAGATAAATTTAGGATCAGAGACCACTCCTCAGATAGTATATATTGAAAAAGGATTAGATTCCCATGTCATAATAAATTTTATAAAATTCTTAAGATGACATAAGTATGTATTTGCATGGTTTTATGAAGATTTAAAAGCTTATAGGGAAGACCTTTTCCAATATGAAATCCCATTAAAATAAGATGTAAAACCATTTAGATAGAAACAGAGGCCCATTAATCCATTGTTGGTCCCCAAGATGCAATAGGAGTTGATGAAACTAAAAGATGCATGGATTATCCAGCCTATCAGACATTCAACTTGGGTTTCTAATCTAGTGCCATTGATAAAAAATAATGGTGACATAAGATTATGTGTTGATTTCAGAAATTTGAACATTGCATCTTTGAAAGATAATTATTCTCTACCTAATATGGAGGCAATGTTATGTAAAGTTACTGGTTGTGAGATATTATCAATGATGGTTGGCTTTTCAGGCTACAACCTGGTGCTAGTAAAAGAATCAGAACAGTTTAAGACTGCATTTACTACTTCTTGGGGAACTTATGTATATGTTAGTATGCCATTTAGATTAACAAATGCAGGAGAAACTTTTCAAAGAGCCATGGATGTTGCATTCAAAGAATTTATGGACTTATTCATGGTAATCTACCAAGATGATTTGACTCCATTTTATAAGAAAGTAGGGGATCATTGTGAACATCTAGAAAAAAAATTCATTGAAGCTTTAGAATATGGTGTCTCACTGAATCCTAGAAAGTGTCAATTTGCAGTTACAGAGGGAAAGTTGTTGGGACATATAGTGTCCAAATATGGAGTAAGGATTGACCCTAAAAGGATAGAAGCTATTCAAAAAGTCATTGCTCCAAGAAATATCAAAGGTGTGCAATCTTTCCTAGGAAAGATAAATTTTGTCAGAAGATTTATTGCAAATTTTGCTGAAATTGTCAAACCAATTATTAAGCTATTGTAGAAAGATGCAAAATTTCAATGGAATGAAGAAGTTCAACTAGCTTTTGAAAAAATTAAGAAAGCAGTTCAAGAGGCATCTATCTTGAAGTCTCATGATTATAGTAAGCCTTTTTCTTTATTCTCATTTGCATCTTTTCATACTATTTTTGTTGTTTAACTTCATAAATATAAGCAGGGATTTGAGAATCCTATTTCAGTCTTTAGCAAATATCTGCAAGCTGTAGAACTAAAATATGAAATGATGGAGACAAAGGCATATTCTTTGGTGAAAGCTGTGAAATTATTCAGAACCTATCTAGTTTGTGCCAAAGTTTAAGCATATGTACCCCATTCAACAATAAAAGACAACCTTACTCAATCATAAATGATTGGTAAGAGGTGTAAATGGATTGATAGAATTCAAGAGTTTAATTTAGAAATCCATATTACTAAATTGGTGAGAGGACAAGGTCTAGAAAAAAATATGATAGAAGAAAACTTAGACTTGGTACAAGTGAATAACATAGTGATACAGGATTCAACAATAACAAGTATTGAAAGACAACCTTTCTATGTTGACATCATGTATTATCTTAAGAATGACAAGTGTCCTAAATTTATGATAGACAATCAGAAGAGGAATCTCAAATTACAAGCTCAAAAGTACACCCTACTTCAGGGAGATTTATATTGGAAAGATAGAAATGGTGTACTATCATTATGTCTGGATTAGAACCAAGCTGAGAAGGCATTAATTGAAATGCATGCTGGAGTATGTGGAGGACATTTTTTTTCTAAAACCACTACCCATAAAATCTTGAGGGTTGGATATTATTTCCCTAGCCTATTAAAGGATACTCATGCATTTGTCAAAAAAATTGAACCTTTCCAAAGGTTTTCAAATAAGTTAAAATTCTCATGTGCCCTGTTATTGAACCTTGTAAGTGCTGAAACACCTTTTGCAATATGTGGAATTGACTTTATTGGAGAGTTTTCAGAGAAATCCAATGGAGGACATAGTTGGATACTTGTTGCCACTGATTATTTTAAAAAGTGGATAGAAGAAATTCCCACAAATAAAGCAACTAGTAAAGTCATCACTAATTTTTTGATGGAAAACATTCTGACCAGATTTGGTGTGCCTACAAAATTAGTGATGGATAATGCTATGTGCTTTAGATCAGATGAAATTAAATAATTCTATAATGAATATGGGATTATGATGTCTTATTCTTCCCCATATCATCCTCAATCAAATGGCCAAGTAGAATCCAACAATAAAAGCATCTTGAAAATTTTGAAGAAAACCCTTGAAAAGAATAAAAGAGCTTGGAACACAATGTTAAAAATTTCTCTATGGGATGATAGAATAAAAATAAAGAAAGAAATAGGTAAGTCACCTTTTGATCTTGTATATGGTTTACAATCTATAATTCCCATGAATAATTTGCTACCATTATATAAATTTATTCAAGGGGAAGAGTTAGAAATTTCTGACCCAATGCAAGATATGATAATGCAATTAGCAGAGCTTGATGAAGTCAGAAGAGAGGGTTAGAAGGAGAACATAAATTTGCAATAGAAGATGATGTATCTTTTTGATAACAGAGAAGGTAATAGAAACTTTCATCCTGGTGATTTAGTACTCTAATGGAATGTAAGGGCTGAAGACAAAGGGAAGCACAAGAATTTTGAATCTTTATGGCTTGGTCCCTTTGTTGTTTATCATATCTTTGGAAAATATTCCTATCTTTTGAAAAATATGGATGAGGAATAATTTGAATCTCTAGTGCATGGATAATTCTTGAAACCTTTCTTTGGTTGAGAATACAATTCCCATGCATAGTGAGTTTTGTATCATATGTATATAGGTGTGTTTCTTTTTTTTGTGTGTTCCCTTTCTGTAGTAGGTTAGTTAGCATAGTTTGTGTGGTTTGAAACTAGAGATCTTTGATTCTTGCATCAAACTTGCATTTAAGCATCCTCAAATAGAGCCACTGTTGGTTGTATTTCCAGTTTTGAATCTTTCCAGTAAAATGTTTGAGTTCTCAGTTAGTTTCCTACATAAATGTCAAGATTCTGTCCAAAAATGTTAAAATCCTTGTGCAAATAATGGTCTTCAAGCCTAAAAATTAGAAAACAATGTAAAACCCTAAGTCCTAGGTTAAATTTTCATGCATTTGCAAGGAAAAAACCTAGTTCTTCAAAATTCTTTCTATTTTTCAATTACTTTTTCAAAGAAAGCCAAGTCACTTAAGTCATGTGCTTATTTCATATTTTACATGTAAGTTGCAATGTCTCTTTATAGTTTAAGAATATTTCATTTCTCTTCGAGACTTAGCAAAATTCTTTAGTCATGTTATCTCCATAAGAAAAGAATATTCTTCCAGTGCTAATGGTATTTCACATGGGCCATTAATGAAGATCATGATCCTGTGGTTTGCGGAGAGTCTCTTTAAAAAACCAGAGTTAGAAAAATCCTTTGGCGACTTCGAGATCACTTAGTCATGCAGTCTCGAAAGCTGATCAGAGTCAGAAGCTGAGTTTAAATATGGTTTGATATTTCATACAGTCGTGTGATCACGAAGATAAATGAGAGTTAAGTTAAAAGCTGGGAGATTAAACGACTACCGTCAGATGTAAGATAGATCCTATGGCCAGCGTGAAGTTGTGAGATGAAGTTTCAGATTGATAAAAGATTAAGAGATATCACGACTACCATTAAATTAGAAAAGAATCTAATGGCTAGCATTCAATTGTGAAAAAAACCATGAGTTAGTTAATTCTTAAAGTGATAATGAGATTCAATGAGTCATGAAGTCTTGATAAGGACTATGGTTGAATAAGAGTTGAGTAAAGTATAACTAGAGTTCGCGGAAAGAAGATCTGAGCCATAAAATAGAAAATATCTAATGGATAGCATGAAGTCACTTTTGAAAGTCAAATAGTCAAAGAAATATCAGCAATTCAATGATGGTGATTAAGATTTGAACACGTGTCTAAATCTTTCAGAGATCTGAGTTAGGTGTAAAGTATCAATTCAAACCAGAGGTTAAGAAATTCTTTCTGTGACTTAGAGATAGCTTAAGTCATGAATTCTCATAATAAAATATAGTTAAGTGAAAATATAATGAGATTACACATAAACCATTAGATTAAGAGATGATCAAAGGGTAGTGGTGAAGTCTCAGGTAAAAAAGAGAAATTACAAAAAGAAAACAAGATTACATGTGAACCGTATAATTAAAGGAAGATCTAGTGATGGTCACGTAATATCAAAGGAAACTCAGAGTTAAGGAAATCTTAAAGAGACTTCAATTTTGTACAATTGCGTAGTCTCTAAAATAAACTAAAGGATTATTCCTGAGTTATTCAAAATCCTTAGTCGTGGAGTTTCGAAAGGAATGTGAGTTAAGAGAATTCAATTAGCAATTAAGAGAATGGGCATTAATCAGGATGAAGATCTTATGCTGGACGTTAAGTCTTAGAAAAGAATCATAGTTAAGGATAACTTTCCAGGACAAATAATCACACATTCACGTTGTCGCTAAAGGGAACTAGAGTAAGAGTAAGGTAAGATATAAGGTTTTATCTTGCGCCATGTACAGTTGCCATCCAATCAGAATGAAGAGATTATGACAACATGTTTAAAGAGTTGCTGGGATGTGATAAATGAGCCAATCATATCAGATCTTGATCTAATTTTTAATATAATAAGGTTTTAATTGAAAAGCAATCATTCAAAATTAGTCACCTGTCAGTTTCAAAAGCCACGGCTAGAATGGAAAATTGGTATCACTGCACGTAGAAGTAATGAAAGAAGTGACTGAATGGGAAATCCATGATTTCAAAGCAAGGTTTGTGCATTGATTTCTCTGAATAAGTAGGCGTTACTATTGATCATTTCATTTTCACCAAGAGCTTTAATTTTTAGAGCCATATTTGCATAAGTGATAAGATTTTTCAAGAAAATAGAGCTATATAGACATACAAAGTAAAGAAGGAACATTTGATTAGTTGCAATCCAGACTAGAAAACATGAGAAAAGCAATGAGTGTTGCCTCTTCTATTGGGAAGAGTGGAGATGATGATGATCTAAAAGGAAATAGGAATTAATTAGATGAGTTCATACAACTTCTTCGAGGATCTAATCAGGAAAAAAGGTAAATGATGAATACCTTGGTGACAATTATGCTTCTATTAGGGATGCTAAGACACTAGAATATTCAAGTTATCATTTATTTAGCTATTTCCATAAGAATAGTGATGGTCCTATGCCTATATCAAACCCTTGGATATGTGGATTAGCCAAACTAGTAGTTCCTAATGTGTTTGTAGATGTTGATTTGTTTCTAGAACTAGCCAGTAGGTATGACACCATTTCAAAGACCATCAAGAAAGATAATGGCACAATTCTAGTAACCCTTGATAGGGAATCATTTATGAAAGCTTTTAATATATACAACCCCTAATCAACAAAAAACAATTTAAAATCCCTAGCTGCTAGATATAATAAGGATGTCAGTATTGTAGAAAAACTGATTCAGGCCCATGTGCCAAAGGGAACCAAGAATTATATTGCCCCTATTCCTAGTGATAATGCACCATATTTTTACAAAGACCTGGCATTGCACATGAAATACATTTCATATGACCTATGCAGAGTCTTAGGTGTGGATAGTGGAAGAGAGAGAGAGTATCATTATACACGCTGATGATAATTCTATATTTGAAAAATCCCTATGTTAGTACTGACTATGATTACATTCAGTATGTAATTGATAAAATGCACGAAGGATTTGTTGATATCTAGAACAAGGTAGGAAGCCCTAAGTTACTGCAATATTCATTTCTCATGAATTTGATTATGTTATACAATTTTAATATCATGGGCCAGCCCAATCTGCATCTCAGAAGATTTTATCATGGTCAGTACAACCTTGTACAAATTTGGTTAAGGGTATGGAACTACACATCTAGAGAGAACAAGTTTTGTGTATTTGAGAACTAGGTAGTATACCCTTATTGAGAAAATTGGGAGTCAACATGCCTAGGCTTCCAGTCAAAGTGTTACAACTATTAAGACCTTTCAATTTTGTGGACAAATAGAATGGAGACCACAACTGGGGTGATTTCTATTATCACCAAAATTTCACTCTAATCAGAATACATATTTTCTCTTAGCCACCACACATTTTTCCTTATAGAGTGCCACCCAGAATTGCTATCATGGAGTTCCTATGGTAGCTCATGCTGACAGATAGGGAGCATTTGGCTCCTCATAGGAAAGGAATGTTCACTCCAAGGTAGTTTATTGCCTCTAATTTTACAATAGGAAAGAGGGCTTATGATGTTGTAAATGGATGGTTGAGACACTACAGGATGAATGTTTCCCTGTATATATATATTGATATAGAGGGGTTCATAAAAATTGCTAAGAAACTTTTGAAACCCACCATTCCAATTACAAAGGAACATCAACCATATGAGGAAGAGGACCTAATTAGGAATATCCTTGAAGAGCATGAAGTTTAAGCAAGGTCAAAAAAGTATCAAGAGTTGATGGATATGGAGCAACAACTCAAGAAGAAAGGGATCCCATTTGGGGGATATTTCCCTAGATTACCCTATTTACATAGATTAGAGAAGATGATTGAGTCTTACGAGACTCTACAAAATCAGCTTGAAGAGAAAATTGAGGACAACGATAGAGGTCTGAATAAGCAATCATCCTTAGAGTATAGTAGCAGTTACTTCATGCACAACCCACTACCTCAAGATCATCCACCTCATAATGAGGATAACATAATTGACTTGACATGGGGAAATGAGGCTGAGGTAGTTGTAGAAGCTACACATAAAAAGCAAAGGATGGAAGCAGGGGAGCCTTCTATTTTCAAAACATAGAAGAAGAAAAAGGAAAAAGTAAGTGCCCTATTCACAGGAACAAGTGCATATGATCACCAATTAAGGAAATTCATAAGAGAGGGAAAGAAGAAAAGAGAAGATACTGATGAAAATGTGGAGATGCATCTCATATTATGCCAAGATGAAAGGGAGTTGCAATAGGAGGAGTTCTTAAAAGATGATGAATTCATAAAGAGAAAGGAATTCAAAGACTTCCTGATATGGGCCAAGCAACAAAAAGTAGGAGCATAATTGAAATTAAATGGAAGAGAGGCCATAACAAGTGAAGCTCTACAGGATCTCCAAGAATATGACCTAGAGTATGGAAACATTACCCCTAATGAGGCCAGGAAACTAGTGAAATCAAGTGGCGTTCTCTTAGTAGATGGATGTGACCTGGCTTTAGCCTTCATTATTGATCAAATCAGGAGGTAGCTAGATGTTAATTTCTCAATAGAGACACAAGTAGGGGAGATGATCAAAGGATGTTGTTATGATTCAAAATCTCAAACCTTGGCTATGTGGGCTCTAGCTCCCAAGAATCAGAAGCCATCATTAATAAATGTGCAAGAGAAGATGGAAGGAGATAAGATAATCTAGTCTGTGCATAATATAGGGGACCTAGAGATTTCTCAGGCCTTAACCCACTTTCTCACCTGAATGAAGCAAAGTTAGTTCAAATGTCCAACAGGTACCAGAATTTTTTTGATGAAACAAGCCTCATAGCAAAGGACAGAGAGATGGATCTAATAAAGATCAGTGCCATGGAGAAGATAATTTCAGATCTAACCCAAAAGCTGCAAGAGGTCCCAGAAGTTGTTCATATTGAACAGAAACAAGCAGAGGATGCACTTGTGCAGACAAAGGATACATAGGATGCTCAAAAGGAAACAAAGCAAAAGAATGCAAAAAAGAATAGTGTGGCATTAGAATCCTTTCTAAATATCCTACAACATAGAATTAAAATTTTAAAGGATAAGGCTGACTTAGTACATGGGCCATATTATAAGTTACCTAGCCTACAAGTAGAGGAAACTAGTTTTGTATCTATTTTGAACCCCTACTTTGGGACTTGGTCAGTCAGGACCAATTTATTTGAAATGTTAGCATCCTTGTAGCCACATAGGGAAGATTTACCAAAGATTGTCACTCAAGTTGGAGATGAAATAGATCATATTGGGGTGACTTTGTCATTTTTCAAAGGAAAGGCAAATCAGATAGAAATCAGGTTGAATATGTTTGGGTCTGATTTTAATAAATTTATTCCTTCAATCAGAATAGAGGACAATAAAATAAAGGTAGTAGAGATTTGGAGGAATGAATTTGATTCATTATTACCTAGAAAAGGGGCATTTATGTTTGACACAAAGGAATTAGATTTGGAGAGGTTTAATAAAACCTTGGATGATGCATTTAAAGCTGAGATAGATTTTAATAAATTTGTGACATATGTCAAAAGCATAACAAATTCTAGATGGGAGAGGTAGAAAGCACAACTTGAAAGTATTCAAAGATTTAATTGGCCTATAGAGGAAGATGTAGAAGCATGGGATGTTCTAACAAACCTTAAGAAAAAGAAACCACAACTGACCTTGACATGATAGATGAAGAGTAGAAGGACACCTGACACTTGATCTTTGAGCACAGGGAAGTTAGTCATCTAAAATATTAGTGTATGTTAGCCTTTAATGGTGGTCACTAACTCTCACAACAACTATTAGAGGCTATCCAAAACATATTTAAACAAAGGTGCCAGCTAGCAGAAGATTTCAAAGTTTTAATTTGGTTGTATTCCTATTTTGTCCTTCCACCACTTGGTGTCTTCTTGTCTTTTGTCTTCTTCTAAGTTTTTAGGGTTAGTTATTAAACCATCTAAAGCTTGTTGCGTCCTTAATTTTGAAGGATTACAAGATGGTTTAGAATATATATATAAGAGTATTTGTATCATTTTGTAAGTGTGATGAGATGAGAAGGAAAATATAATTGCAATCTAGACTACTTAATTGTCCGAGTTTTGTGCATATTGTCTTTTGAATGTATTTGAAGCAGTAATGATATTAATAAAATACATTGCAGTTTCTATCCTATATCTTGTGTTTGTCTCTTTATATTTCTATTCTACCTCTTGTATGTTTAAATTGTAAGGTAGCTTAGATATACCAATTACAAGGTGATTGTGCATTTGTTTGTGAGTTCTTTCAAGGAAGGAGTAATTCTCACAAGTGATCCCAAAGAGATAATCATCAGTATTAGGATTTGATAAGAAGGGAATTGAAGTGAAAGGTATTTTGTAAGGCATTCTACTCAAATTGCATGTATTTACATTAATCATTTGTTGTGGATTTACATTTGATATTGACACTTTGCCTAAGAATTAGGCACTAGTTAGCGTTGTTGGAAGTACAAGAATGGGAAAGAAAGATACTGAGAGGGGGGGGAGGGGTGAATCAAGTCTTAAAAATTAACCACTTAAAAAAAATTGATTCACATTCATACATATATGAATTTAACCTAACATTAGATAGCATTAATAACATCAAATATGTAACTCATAACACAAAACTTGGTAACCCAAAAACCCAAATAGGTAAAACTGGGGTGGGGATGAAACCCACAAAATATTCACTACTACAGAAATAAAGTGTGCCTGTTAAGGCTACAAGAGTTTTATTGCAATATGCAATCTACCTGGTTAAAGGTCTATTAAGTTATGAACTAAAGATCACTACAATCTACCTTGTTAAAGGATTTCAACTTATAGTAAAGTAAGCACTCAGCTAAGAGATTTGAAACGGTCTACTAAAACCACCCTGTTAAGAGATTTAACCTGATACACCTGTTAGAATGTTCCAAGTAGTGATCCTTCATTATGCACTCAGATGCTGATGATGGATCTATTCTTTCCAATACCTTCTGTGATCTCTCAATCTGATATGTCTTTACTCTGCTTATCACTGCTCTATCATTCTTCTTGATCTAGGCTTCTTCTCAAAATTAATTACTGTTCATCTCTCATGAACACACAACCCTTCTCCATATATCTCTTGCTCTCACACGCTCTCTTCCTTTTAAGGTTATAAGCCATCTTATTATATCTTTTTAGATCTGGCAGTGAGATCTAGATCAACGATCAAGATCTATTGTTTATTCCTCCAATGCATACTAATTTCCTGATTGGCTCCATGCCATGCATAGTATAAAATAATTAAATGCAAAATTAACTTAGTAGACAAATATTAAATACGTACAAATGTCGGCCCAAATCTCATACAAGTTAGCCTAAACCATTTACATCAAATTTTGAATTAATCTTGACATGTATGCAAAAACTATTATGCTCAGCACTAAACATCTCTGACGCTTGGCACTTAATATACTACTCAGCTCGGCATGATGTAACTCGGCAACCTAAAACTTTCTCAACAGTGTTGCTCAGCCTTGAATGTTTATCTCGGCCACAGTGATTAAACAACTAAAACTACCTAAGTAAATGACTAAGTGTGGGTCACTAATCATCAACAGAACTTAGAGATTAACAATCTCCCACTTTGATATTATTGGAAAAAAAACACTTATCATTACAATTCATTTCATCCAAAATATTGCCCAAGTACATATTGTACTCCCCCTAGGAATGTACATCATACTACATACAAAACTTTACATAGTATACATGCCTTTAAAAAAAAATATACACGAATACCTGTACTGATCTCTTAATGTTGTATCCTTGTTAGTCCTGGCAGATTCCCCCTTGTTTTTGTCACTAATTTCTAGCGGGGTCAAGTTATACTTGTCCAAAAACTATTTATGAAGTTGTAAGGTAGACTCAAATGCAGAGTCCCAAATGTCCTTGACAAACTTCATAACCTCTATTTTCACTTCTAGCTCGGCAGCTAGACTTACTAAAAATTTTGTAGTGGAGAGATGAGAATCTCTCTTAATCAATTCATTTGCAGATGAAATTTCTTCCTGAATTACCTCTAGATGAGGTATTAGACTTGTCTAGATAGTAATCAACTTGGTCCTAATCTAACCATCTTCAGCCATGAGCTTGGCTATCCTCCTTTGTGCATAAGTCAACCTGTTAAAATGTATGGAGCTAGTTCTAGCATCCATACTTAGTGAACTTCCAGTTGACTTTAGGTCAAGTTGCAATTTATCTAAAGCTTGTAGATTATCCTTTGTGAATAATTCAACATCAGATAACCTCTTATACAAAGAATAAACATTTGTTGCAACTCCTTCTAAACTTTATACCAGAGAAGAAAGTTCAACCTATTTTACTGTAATCTCTCCTGAGATTTTTGCTAGTACCTTATTCTTGAATTTCCTCTCGGACCATTACAAAATTTTCTCATTGGCTTCAACATTATCATCATTTACCTTTTGCACAATGTGAACTAACTATTCAAGAATAGGGGCTTAAGGGTTTTCATCTTCCATTTCAAAAGCCTTTACAAATATGTCTTTGATATCATGTAACACTTGCTTTTGCTTATGCTCCCTTTTTAGTTCCTCCTGTCTTTTCTTCCTCTTAAGTAACTCCTAAAGAGTCTCAATCTATTCATACGACAAAACATTGGGATCCCATGGTGGAATCACAATAACTTCATCTAATGTGACATCTAGAATTAGAGACTTCTTCCTCATAACTTTCCTCCTCTTGAATTCACCTGAACTACTGCTTGGCTTCGTTTCTACAATACTTTTTCTAGATTTAGTAGTTGACACAATTGCATATTTTAGTTCAGTCAAAATTGTCTGCTGATTAGGCATACTTCCTATCTTAGTTCTAGTGGGAGTTGATGATGTAGAGTGTGGTAGATCAACCAACACTTGGATTTCCTCTTGTTCTTTAGGCTCACTGTTAGTATCTCTTATCTCCTCACTACTATCTAGAACTGATTTTACAACCTCTAAAATAGGTGAATGTTGTACAATTACCTCTTGTTCAATTGTTTCCTCCTTTTCTGCTTCTTCTTGAGCATCCTTATCCTTAGATTCCTTTTGAGTTCTCTCTTCTTATTCCTCTGTACTCTTTTCTTCTTCAGCCTCAGTTGCCTTGAAAGGTGATTCAATAGTTGAGTCCCTTGACTCATCCTGACCCTCGACATCCAGATTGCTAGAGTCATCAATTGTCACATCAATTGGACTATCAATAGTCAAATCAACAATGTTAATTGTCTTTATTTGTCCTTGTGCTTCTATTCCAGTCTTCTCAGGCTCATTAGAAATGTGAACTATTGATTTATGTGGTACAGGGGTGGATTCAGTTTCTTTAGCCTTCATCTCAGATGTTCCTTCATCAGTTTTCTTATCTTTTGGAGCAATCAATCCAAAAATTTCCTTCCAAATTCTAGTACTCTATTGTACCATCCCTTCAATATCATTCTTCAAAATAGCATAACCTCTCTATTTAGGTATGAATTTTTTATTATATTCTTCAACAAATTTTTCTCTCTGTTTCTTGGTTAGCTCAGGAATGACTTGAGCTAAAGTGCCTTCTTTGATTTGTCTCTCAGTTGTGAGTGCAAATTCCCACTTGCCAGATAGAAATTCATACAAATCACTTGACACATTGTTTCCTATTTCTATAGGTGTTAACTTAAAATTATACATCATGTCTAGGAGAGCTTCTTGAACCTTATGTTTATCTTCTACCTTCAATGTTTCATACTTCATAAACTTAAAACTAGATAACCTTGCAGAATTTTTCAAGTTTTCACATACCTCATTAATATCTATGGGTCTCTTGAATGGTGTTTTAGGTATGTTTTTGAGTTCATTAGTTTCTATCTTATCTTCATCACTTTCTGGATCCAAATGTAGTTTCCTTCTTGGTTTCTTAACTTGTAGTCTCAACACAGCCTTTGTTGCAAATTTTGTCTTCGATCTAGAACTAATTTCTCCAATCTTCTTTGCATAGACTTTTGTTTTCTCTACTGGTGATGTGGTAGAAAATTCCCTTGTCCTTGGATGATTGGCAATGGGAGGGATAACTCTAGGCTTTGCTTTACTCAGCTTTGTTACCTTTGCTACTGCTGGCCTCTTCCCTTTTGTCTTGACAGTAATCTCTTCTTCAGATTCACTGATTTCTACTTCTTGTTCCTTAGATACATCTTCTCCTTGTCTAGTAGAAATGTCTAGAGGTGCATCCTGTAGCTCTTCATCACTTGGCAAGCCAACCATCTTTTTCAGATATTTCACAATCTTTTTCCTCTTTCTTTCCATGGTTCCTGCCTTAAGATTCATCAAAGTATTTGCCTTTGCTTCATCATAATTTCTGAATATTTTAGTTTTAGTATCAATCTCCTCTACTAGGAGTGTTGTGATATTTGTTCATGCTTCATCAATATTAACTTCATATGGAAATGGTTCCAGCCATGATACCCTAGGTTTCATAGCTTGAATATAGGTGTAATCTGTATCAACTAAGAAACATATCTCTTCATAGTGATTCTCCACAAGTGAATTGGGAATTCAGGTCCTCAACCTCATTCTCTTTTTGAATTCCACAAAATAACTTCCCATAATAACATGTAAATTATTGCCTAATTGTTGAATAGATTCACTAATCTGTAAAGTGATGGGTCTATCTTTCTTCCATACAATATTTCCTAGTGTAGGAAATGACTTCTGTACATAGAAGAATATACACATTAACAAAGAGCCAAACTTACATGATGAGCTTTTATCTTTCCTGGTTGATAGTAAGTTCTCAGCTATTTGTGTCAACTGTAGCTTGGCAAGGTCGTAGGTGTGATTCTTTTTTACTATCTTCCATGCCTGGTCCATGGCTGTACAGGGAACACTATCTAGTCAGATTGACTAATAGAACTTGTGAGCAATCACTCTCACTCCAAAGTCAAGTTCTATGTCTTTAATTGTAGAGATAGTCATTCCTCTGTTGTTCCAAATAGCTCCAGTGTTAACTACTATCTCTTCTTTACTTTGATCTCTCATAGTTCACTTACCACTGATAATAGGATACCTAGTAACTCTATGAATAATATCTTTTGTGATCTTTACTGGTCCATTTTCTAGCCACATATGCATATTATGAACTTGGATTAGGACAACCTTAATCCATTCATCCTTGAATTATATTAGAAAATCTAGGGCATGAGTTAACCCTTTATTGGCTAAATGTTTGAATTCCATTTTCACACTGTTGGTTGACAGTTTGTCCTCCCGTTAGATCTATAATCTCTGACTCTTTTAGCACCCAAGGTGAGAGAACAAAAGGATGTTACCAACAAATGGGTCAATGTATATATTCAATCACTGCCCTCTGAATTAACAGGTACAGCTCCCTGATTGTTTATGATGTTCAATGAATTTTTTTTTATCCTTGATCACCAGATTATCTCTTGTGTTTTTAACCAAATCACTCATAGACATGAGCAATTCAGGAAAGGATTTTATGTTTACTATCTCCTAACCTTAATCTACCTACTTTAACCATGCAAAATCTAGCCAAGAGAA
>MU223093.1:957143-971930 GCA_018584345.1 Thuja plicata | reverse complement strand
TACATAGAATTCTCTTCAGAATTTATAGAGTTTACAATACGTCAGAATTCCAAAGCTGTTGATCTTCCTTCTTCTTGGAATGTAAAGAGACAGAATATAAGAGAAAGACTTTCAAATCTGAGAACTCCAATAGTCACCATAATCTTTGAAACTCATCGTCTATCCTTGCTCTGCAATCTAGCGACTTAGCGACTGTAGTAAGTCTCCATGTCGCCAAATGCTCAGTTGTTGTTTTGAGACTATGCGACAATGCTTGTCGCCAAGTTGGGGAATCAGAGTACGAAGCCTTTTAAATCTTATCATGACAGTTTACATGTACCTCTTTTCATTTCTGGCGACCTTGCAACTGTCCTAATCGCCAAGTCGGGAGTACTTCTTCTCTGGGACACTTTCTTCTTCAGACTTCGCGACCACCGTCAGATTTTCTGGCTTCTTCATCTTATGGCTATGCTTAGTCGCTAAATATTCTTGTATACCCTTAAGTTATTAGGAGACTTCATGATTGAGGGAAAACATACCCTAGTCTTGTTATCGCGTGATCCATTTCCTTCATCAAGCAATCACCCGCCAACCACTAGTTCTGTGACAGGTGTCATTTGTTCCTTCGTCCACTTTATGCATACTTGAAATCTGACTCACCGCCTTGATCTGGCGACATCCCGACTGAGGGAAATCTCTTAGCATGAAACCGTTAGTCACTGAGTCGTGACTGTTTATCCACTAACCACCAATTATCATGAGACCATGCGACTGAAGACATGGCCTAACCGTTAACATCGATCGATCTAGCGATGACGTGACTGAAGTAGTGGGTCCCTCCATCATAAGACTTATGATAAGATCATTTGGCGACATCGCGACATGAAGTTAGTCGCCAAGTCTGGGAAAGTTTTGATGACTGCAAAGAAACTTCCGCGATTACCCGACTGAATACAAATGCTAACCGTAGACGGTCAGTCATGAAGTCGGGTGTAAAACCTTTTAAGTGCCATTTCGTTCAGTGATCATGCGACACAGTGCAAATGCAAAGTCAGGGAAGCAAAAAGTATATTCTCTCAGGGCATCACGATTATGCGACTTCAAATAAGCACATGTATTAAGTGGCCAGAAAAAGTAACTGAGAAATAGAATGCGCCCAGACTTAGGGTTTATCATATCCTTTAGCACTTGGAAAATCTAGGGTTTCCAGGGTTTACCACAGCACAGAGATCAGAACAAAGAAACAGGAAGTTTCCAAGCCATAAGTACCACCACAGATCTTTCTTCTGAGACTTTTTGAATTCCTGGATGCCATGACTACCAATCGTTCTTTTGCTGAAAAGATCATCAATTATAAGATCATAATCTTTGCCAGATTGGGTGCTATAACCTACCCAAGACCTTGAAAATATCCCCCTTGGCTTAGAGCAAAAAGCAGATGAAGGGAAATATGGCAAAGATGACTTACCTATAGTGACTTAGACCTAGACTCATGACTGACCAGACTAACCAATATTGCCAAAAAAATGAGTGACTTAAAGTCAGACAACACACACAACTTGTCATAAGATTTTCTCAATTCTCTATCACCCACTTCACCAATTTTAACCATGTAACAAGATCTAACATCATGAACCATAAGTACCTTTGGTGGGATCGATGAGAGGGATCCATTTAGATCACTCAAGATTACACTTTTGGGGATGACATGAAAGTTTGGTGGTGCACATGCATCACTCCTTACTAGCTTAATTTGATTCAAATCCTCCTCTATTCCCTTGACTTGTGTGGAAGAACTTGAAGCCATAATCTATTGAAGTTAGGGTTTGAAAATGAAGAACAGAGTACCTCGGCAAGCAATCACTTCATACTATTCAACTTAGGGTTGCCGACGACACACTAACAAAATTATCAAAACAAACTTTGCTAAGATCAAATCTGCAACTTCTTTGATCGCTCTGTGAATGCTGAAAATCACAAGGTAAAAGTGAATAATAGACCGTTCATCCTTATATAAACTCAAAAGGTTAAGATAGGTAAGAATTAAATATTTTTCCCGTTAGGTTAGTGCAAGCCAACTGTCATTGGCCAACTAACACAACTTGCATACCACTTAGCTTACCATACTCGGCCATAACAATTTACTCAGCCAACTAACTTGTCACCTATAGTGTAGATAGCTCTTCTCGACACTTGTCACAAACATGTCCTAGTGCATCTTAACATATGCAGATATGGACTTTGGCACATTTACATATTAGGAACTGATGTAAGATTTGAAATTTAAATGCAGTTCCTCACATACCTCTATTTCTCAGTTGGAGATGGTGTGATCGCCTAATCCATTGGATTGGGTGACCTTGGCTTCATTGGATTCACTACTGCTCAGCTCTATTTTCCTTACCCATGTCTAGTTCATCTATGCTCTTATTTCTTCAACAATAGGAGCAGGAACTCTTGTCCTACACTCCCTCTTAGTGTGACCTATCTTCACACAACTAAAATAGACTAAGCTTCCATTCATCCAACACTTAGATTTCCCTCTAACATGTGTCTTTAAGCAATATTTAGGTGCATGTCCATATTCTTCACAATAATGACAACTCTATCTTGTATTATAATCCCAGTTATAAGTGTTGCCTCTCTTAGATGCCTTTGTTTGTGTCTTTGATGTCCATTGTTTTTTAGCATTGGATCTACAGTCTTGTTCTTTATGAACATGTTTATGACATTGTAAAAATAACCATTAAATCTTCATTTGGGGGGTGCATCACTTGCTTCAGCCCAACATTCATGTGCTTTATGTCCAAATTTCTTGCAATTAAAACAATAACCATTAAACTTAGGTTTAGTATTGGACTTACCTTTCTTGCTTTGGAAAATGTTTTCTGTATGACCTAGTTTTCCACAGTGGTGGAAAATAGGCTTGTTGTGCTTTGTCTTTGCATTCCTCCTTTCACCATTCCTAGATGATTCTCCTTTCTCAACAAATTTCTTTGGTTTAGTGTGACTAAATCTAGAAGAATCCTTTGACCTTCTTGATGCTTTCATCAGATTGTCAAAATGAGTCAAAGCTTCATTAGGTTTGGTCAACCTTTCATTAAGTTCCTTCTCAGATCTCAGGTCATCTTTCAATTGATTGTCCTCAGATCTCAGATTTATCATTTCCATATCTTTCCTACTAATGTCCTGATTTGCATGTAGCAATTGATTTGCCATGTCAACCTGATTGACTATCATCATTTGCACATCATGTGTCCTTTCATCAAGTCTAATAGTTATCACTCTTTTGTCTTCTTCTGCCATAGCTTTGTCATCTTCAGCTTTCTTCTTTTGTTCCACTACTTCACATAGTCTTATTGTCTACATTTCTTGTTCTCTTTTCAAGTTTCTAACTTCTTCACATAGTGCATTGTTATTTTCTAGTAGATCTGTAATTGCTGCATCGCTATCAGTAGAATCTCCATTCTAAAATAGATTTGCAGTGTCATCTTCCTGATAATGAGTATCATTCATTTGTTTGGCCAAATCTTTCCTAGCTATCAATGATTTCTTCAATTCCTGTCTTTCTATCTCAAGCTGATGTAATGCTAGCTGAATCTCGATCTTTTGATTCTCAATGACTTTACCTAGCTTGTAAACCTCCATCTCAAGATCTGTACTCATAAGCTAATTAAAATATTTTTTAGGTGAACTGTGTTCTGATACCAATTATTGGAAGTACAAGAATGGAAAAGCAAGATACTGAGAGGGGGGGTGAATCAAATCTTAAAAATTAACCACTTAAAGCAAATTGATTCACATTCATACATATATGAATTTAACCTAACATCAGATAGCATCAATAACATCAAATATGTAACTCATAACACAAAACTTGGTAACCAAGAAACCCAAATAGGTAAAACTAGGGTGGGGATGACACCCGTAAAATCTTCACTACTGCAGCAATAAAGTGTGCCTGTTAGGGCTACAAGAGTTTGATTACAACATGCAATCTACCTGGTTAAAGGTCTATTCTGTTAAGAACTAAAGATCATTACAATCTGCCTTGTTAAAGGATTTCAACGTATAATAAAGTAAGCACTCAGCTAAGAGATTTGAAATGGTCTGCTAAAACCACTCTGTTAAGAGATTTAACCTGATACACCTGTTAGAATGTTCCAAGTAGTGATCCTTCATTATGCACTAAGATGCTAATGATGGATCTTCTCTTTCCAATACCTTCTGTGATCTCTCAATATAATATGTCTTTACTCTTCTTATCACTACTCTATCCTTCTGCTTGATCTAGGCTTCTTCTCAAAATGACTTACTGTTCATCTATCATGAACACACAACCCTTCTCTATATATCTCTTTCTCTCACACACTCTCTTCCTTTTAGGGTTAGAAGCCATCTTATTATATCTTTTCAGATCTGGCAGTGAGATCTAGATCAACGATCAAGATCTATTGTTTAAGCCTCCAATGCATATTGATTTCTTGATTGGCTCCATGCCATGCATAGTATAAAACAATTAAATGTGAAATTAACTTAGTAGACAAATACTAAATGCATACAAATGTCGGCCCAAATCTCGTACAAGTTGGCCTAAACCGTTTACAACAAAGTTTGAATTAATCCTAAAATGTATGCAAAAACTATTCTACTCAGCACTAAACATCTATGACACTCGATACTTAATATTCTACTCGGCTCAGCATGATGTAACTTGGAAACCTAAAACTTGCTCGACAATGTTGCTTAGTCTTGAATGTTTAGCTCGGCCATAGTGATTAACGAACTAAAACTTCCTAAGTAAATGACTAAGTGTCGGTCACTAATCATCAACAGAACTTAGAGATTAACAAACGTTTGGAAAAATAGTTAATCATCATCCAATATTCAGATCAATCAATCATTTACATTAAAATACATATAAGATTAAGTAATTATATCAGAGAATACAATTCTGTGTGTTGATTCCTTCAAGAGATAATCGCTAGGTTGACCCTCCTAAGTTTAGAGAACTACAAAAGGAAGAAGGATGAGAATCCTTATCACACTAATGTTTGCTATTCTTAAAATAATGGTTTGGCTTATTAAGATCTATATCATATTAATTATAGTCATTGGCATAGTTTTCTATTTACTGATACAGTAAAAGGAAATTAGAAAACTAGTAGGAGACTTAATCCATAATAGTAGATATTGAAAGTCAGTAATCATTTGAAGGTACACCTGCATGAGCATGTGGATCTCAAAGTCAAAGAAAGAACTATAATGGGGATCTCCTCTACCAGAGCCTTCAAGATCTCTCTAATACCTTCACTTGGTATTCTTTAGGGTCTCTTTCTCTACCCTAACTAGAGGATTTTTCCCTAATCCCTTAACTCCCTAGGAACTTCCCACCAACTTCTAACTCCTCTCTATTCTCTTCTCCATAGCTTTCTTCCATCCATGGCTTCACTATCCTCCTACCACTCCAATGGTGATAAATCCTTAAGGATTGGTTTCCCAACTCCCCTTAGGTCTAATCCAACTTCTATTGATTCAATTTTATGAATCTTGCACCCATTTTCCAATCGAGTTCCAAGAATCAAGTCTATTAGGCCTTGTAGCCCTTTTAGGCCAATTAGCCCTCCTAATCACTGAAAATGTGGTTTTCCTACCAAAACCACTTAACAACTCTAGAAAAAAAATGCATATTGTTTTTTGGGTTTTTCTTCCCCTTTAGGATTTTCTAGGTCTCTAGTCTCAACTCTGTCCGTACAATGGACTTTTACCAAACCCCTAAAAACATAGGTTTCTAGGCCATGAAGACTAGTATGGTTTCTTGATCTTCTTCCACTGATCTAATTATCTCCTAAGAACTCATCCTTTCATCAAAAGGTATTCACCTCATTCCCCTACACTCTCCTAACACTGATTGGCACATACCAATCATTTTACAACCTCAATTATTGTTGTACTGCTTAGTAACCCTAGCCAGAATAGCTAGTACTTGCCTAGGGCTTGATTGTTTTCAAGCTTCCCTTGTACGCACACACTCCACAAGCCATATGTATAAATTATATAAAATTCTGTAATGGATTCCAAGTGCTCATGGATTTTGAACCATGGGAACACCAACAAAACCCATTCTTTACATAATTGGACCAAAACTGGCCAATGAACTTACAAAATGCAATAATTTGAACAAAGATTAACCAGAAAGTACAATCTAACAAACTAACACTAGAAATATCTTAGGAACTACATTTCAGATACTATCCATTAATTAATTCAATCCATTCAATCCAATATAGTGGTGGATGATGGCTCTGTAACTTAATTACACTGTAAATTACTTCTTCTCAAACACCAGTCCATACACAATTACAACTAACTATTAGATTAGGGTTGGAAACACCTTATATACCTCTATCCCACATGTTTAGACCCTCTTGTCAGGATTTGGGCACCATAAGTGCCAATTCCTAAAAACTAGGAATATGTTGTCATGACAACTTTAAAAGTTGTCATGACAACTTTGACAACCTTTTGTCAAAATAACAATTTTCACATTTTGAGTGTCCTAATTGGTTCCAAACCTTACCAATTGACCTCAAATGAATAGAAAAAAATAAAACCTTAAAAATCTTCCCACTTTGGGACTTTGGTCAACCCTTTGACTTTTGAGTTGACTTCTAGGTTTTAGACCCCTGGAATCAACTAGACTTAACAACATCAAACCTTAACCTTTCCTAACACTAACCACACTTCAAAACACACTAGGGAATTTATATATTAGTCCTTATTCTTTTAGGTTTTTCCAAACCAACCTACAAGCCAAAATGTCTTAAGATCTCACTAAATACCTTAGGGTTCTCCTGCACCATCCTCCCCCTACAACAAGAAAGTCAAGGTACCTATGGTGTCAAGAAATCCTCACTGATTCCATGCTTCTTGAAGTCACTCTTAGCTATCCAAGTGTCTTCTAACTCTGGTTTTTGCCTCCACTTCACTAGATGCTCCATATAGACTTTGTGTCTTGTCTTCTTCTTCACCCTTAAATCCAATATCTTCTCCACTTGCGGCTTGACTTGTTCTAGAGTCTTGAAATCTCCCATTTCTTTATGCACCTTTGTACTATACTACAACTCATCCATCTCTATCCCCTTATACTTGATCAAACCTTTCACATTAAAGATTGGAGAAATTGACATCTCCTTGGGCAACTCCACCTTATAAGCATTAGGCCCATACTTAGCCAATATCTTGCAAGGTCCAATTCTTTTCATCTGTAGCTTACTAGGTATCCCCTTTTGTAGTCTTTCCTTATTCAATAACACCATTACTAACTCTCCCTCTTAAAATTGCAAATCTCTTCTTCCCTCATCTCTTTTTTCCTTCAACTTATGATTGGCCTCCATTAAGGTCTTTTTCACTTGTTCATGAACTTCCTTCATTGATTGTGCAAAATCATCAGCATGCCATCTAACTCCCTCATATCCTTTGAGGTCTCTAAGCTCCATCACACCCCTTGGATGTGCCCCATACACAATTTCAAATGGAATTTTTCTTGTAGTCATATTTGTGCTATCATTATAGGAAAATTCTCCCTATGGAATAACTTGCTCCCATCCTTGTCCATATTCCTTTGTCAGACATCTAAGAAAGTTCGCAAGAACTCTATTGATCACTTCAGTCTGCCCATCCATTCGAGGATGATAGGTAGATCCATGAGACAAATTTGTGCCTAGTCTCTTCCATAGGGTCTTCAAAAAGTGACCTATGAACTTCACATCCCTGTTTGCAACAATTCTTACTAGTAGGCCATAAATCCTTACTACTTATTTGAAAAACAAGTAGGAAATATGGCTGGCATCATGTGTTGTTTTGTATGGTATGAAATGGCTCATTTTACTAAACTTGTTTACCACTATATATACACTATCTAAACTAATTGGAGTCCTTGGTAACCCCACTATGAAGTCCATACTTATGCACTCCCAAGATCTACTTGGGATGGGTAATGGCTGGTAAATTCCTTTATTTGATGAAGTGCCTTTAGCCTAATAACATATGCCACATTGCTCCACATATCTTCTCACTTCCTTCTGCATCTTTGTCCACCAATAGAACCTTTCCACTAGGTCCAATGTCTTATTTAGTCAAAAGTGTCCACTTAGGCTCCCATTATGTTTCTCCTGAATGAGTTTCTATTGGAAATAATGAGAGGGGGGGGTGAATCAGTATTTCACTAATTATTATATTTCATAAACTTAAAAATAAATCAAAGATACATCCAATGAGTCTTAACACAAGAACACATAACACTTGATATGATTATGGGGAAACCTTGACTAGAGGAAAACCCCGGCGGGAATTAGTACCCACAAATATTTTGTACTAGTTTCTTATGATCCTTGTTAGAAGATCCTTAACCTTGTTAGGAGTTGTCTTTACAATGTATGAAGTATAGTGACCTTCTTAAGGGTCAGACCCTGTTAAGAGTCTTTTACAATAACCCTGTTAAGGGTGGTAGACTCACTTTCCAAGATCTCACTGCTCAAATGGTGAAGGCTACAACCTTCTGGATCTTTGATACACACTATATCTGCAAGGTGAATTGCTGTTGTAACACTACTTGTCTGATCAGTTCCTTTTGTGTGTTGATGCTTTAACCTCTTTTTAATCACTACAAAAATCTTTTATTCACTCTAAAATCTTCTACTTAAATATATATATATCCTCAACATATGATAGATATATCTTTGCTACTTTAACACTCTGCTCTGCTTTCTTATCTCTGGCTTTCGAAACTTTTCCGATCACAAATGACCTTCTATAAGTACTTCCTCAAAATAAATGAACATGTTGGATTTAGGAAACCTTTTACCGTCTATCTTTATCACTTAAATAACCATTCAACCCTTCATTAAGATAGCTTAACATTAATTATAACTCCTTTACTCAAACCGAATAGACACGTCTTTTCACATAGTCTGCTCCACCAAATTAGCTCTAACTTTTTGCTCCTGATGAATCAAGTCATGCACCTTTAACCACATATTATTAGATCACTAAATATCACTAATCCAAGGACAAAATTCCTAAGGATATGTGCAACTTCTGTACTAAAACAATCTCTATCAGCTCTTTCCATGATCTCTATCCTGTTCTGGCATTCACTGGCTGTACCTCTTTAACTGGTTGTATCTTCTTCATAATTTCAAAGATTATCATTCTTTCTTAGAATTAGCATGTATACATACTTATAAGCTTATATTCCAAGGCACATATCATTTTAATAACAAATGAACACACGCTAATCAAAACTATAACAATCTATTCCTTGCTCTGTCCTGTTCTACCCTTTACTATCTTAGTCACTTCATCTTGCTATAACTTCTTCATACTTGCAGATATGATCATTCTCTCTTAGAATTAGAATTAAAACATACTTAAAGTATTATATTAAAAGGAACATTCCCTAACTCGGTCGTATGCATGTGCACTGATGCTTTGTTCTTATGGTACTCTGCTAACTATCCAGTCTTCTGTACTTAGCCAATTTTTGATCTTCTGATAATGTGTGCTGACTCCAAAACTTCATATGACTTTGTTGCTATAATGAAAACACTAAATAGAGTCATATAAACTAGTATATTCAACTTTCCAACAATCTCCCCCTTTTTCATTAATGGAAACAAAGGAATATGGCAAAATTACTATCTATACTCTTATACAAAAACTCTCTATCTTATATCTCCCTTGTATCATATACCAGAATCCATATTATTCATAATCTACTCCCCCTTTGAAATTAATGAAAAAGGTGTTCAAAAAACCTTCTATGTACTTGCTCAGCATACACATCTAGATATGCAATCTGCAACTTCTGGATCTGTTTCTCCCAAAATGCAATCAATGTATTTGACAATCTGTGGATGGGTGCATAATGCATATTGTAGCTTTTCCATCTTCTCCAAGTATGTGGTAGGACCTTGATCATATGAAAGACTCCATATTATATACATTACTTTACTCCCCCTTTGATATTATCTTCTCTGCCTTTTGCTACAAACTCTTTCAAGGATGCTTGACCAACCTTGAGTGAACTAAGATCAAGTGTAAAGTTGCTAACCAATTCACTGAGCCCCTTCTTCATATACTTCTCTCCTGCAATATCTGATCTATTTTTCATGAATCCTTCAGATTATATACTCCCTCTTAATTTTTTACTCCTCGTAAGTCTAAGTCTATTATGGGTGTCAAACTTGACAACAATGATGATGAACTATCCATCAATTCAGTCTCCTCTTTTTCTACTTCCTTTTCTGTGATATCTTAAATCAATATATCTTCTTTCTAATATAAAGATTCTCATCCTCTTGAGTACTCACAAATGTTTCTTCAAACTTGTCTAGATCAATATCCATTTCTACCATTGATACTTCAATATTATCAACCATGAATGTATCCTCCATGTCCTTGGCCATGGGCATAGAATCCTGTGGACCTATCATAATAGTTTTATATGCTTTATGATATTTCAAATTGTATCTTCAATCAATTCTACTCTTATGTGAACACTCTTTTTTTGTATTCACACTTAGATGATCAATAATAAGTATGTGCTTCCAAGGATAACATCAATTCAACTCCAAAACAAATATCTCCAACGGCTATACTGATACTTTCACATAGAACACTGCTAAACTAGATTTTTACCAATTCCACTTCATGAAATTTATGCGCTGAAGCATACTGATAAATCACTTCTGAGATGTTTCAAAGAGTTTCTTTATATCAAAATCTATTTAAGAATGTAATTGTGATTCTTTTCTTCTCAATTGCAAGTGCCCCTTTTATTATCCAACCGCTTACTCGATCGCTAAGTAAGTTTTCAACTAATTTCTGAAACAACGTGTTTGTGCTTGGGCTTCGTTTCAAACTTGAATGACTTTTCTTAACAAATAATGATTATCAATCTCCTTTTTTTTCTATTTATAATGACTATAATGCATTAATAATACAACTTCTAGGGCTTCTATGATCTCCAATCATTTTATTCTGACCGCAAGTGAGGACTTGCTGATTTCAAAGTAGATTTCCACCATTAATACTTGCTGCACAGACATAGGAAGCAAATGTAACTTCTTCTCTTGTTCCTGATAACAATTTAGATCATGTTCTCTTCCATAAAACACCATAATGTCACCAAAATTTTTTAATCCAAGGTGTATACTCAGATTATGAATATACCAGCCACGTAGGGGTTCGGAGCTAGAATATCTCCCCCTAAGACCATGGGGGTCAACTATTCATAAGTAGAAGGTGCATCCACTGAGGATACATCTGCTACCTTGTTCTCTTCATTGTCCTTCTTTACTTCGACCCATATTTTATCTAATTTAGCTTTAGATTCCACAAACTTAACTTCTCCTGATTCTTCAAACAAAGACTTCTTAGGATTCTCTTGTCCTTTTGTTCTTGATCTGCAAGACCTTGAGATGTGTCCAATCTTTCCACATGAATGACAAATGATAGGAGGTATTATGTTTTTATTCATCATGCTGCATTGCTTGGTTGTGTGTCCATTTTAATTACATATCTGACATGTAATGTTCTGAGGGCTTCTAACATTTTGCTAAGGATAACTTCTTTGTCTTTGTTGATTTTGATTTCTTTGATTATTCTGATTCTTGTTCTTCTGACTTGTTTTTCAATTCATAGCTCTATGAATAAATTTATTGCATGAATAAAAATAACCATTGAAGGGTCTTACCTCTTTATTATTCCTTGCAATATGCCCATGCTTGTTACAGGCATAACAAGTATGGTCAACTAGCTTGCATTCATCCTTATGTGGTTCAACATTGTCTTTAGTTTGATTTCCAATCTCCTTAGTATCTGTGATGTCCTTTGGTGATTTCATTATTTCTCTCATGGAATCAATCTAAGTTTGTGCTTCATTTTATCCTATACCACTAGCATATCCTTTAACCTTTTGAGCATGCAACTATGATTCTATCAGATCCTTGCTTGTGTGTAACTTGTCAATATGATTCTTTGCTGCAATCAATTCATATTCCATTTTCTCTTTGTTGTTTCTTAGCTACAAGATTTCCATGTTTTCTTGTCTCAGTTCTTCATCTAACTGCTTGTTTAATTTGACTTTATCATCATAGGCATCTTGATTGTTACATAACTTTTCATCTAATTCTTCAATCTGATCCTTCAGAGACAAATTTTCTTCATTCATCTTTTTGACTACTTCTCCCAATTCATTTGAAGAACAATTCCTTAATTCTTTTTTCAGTTTCTTGATAAGTATTTTCTTGCCATCAACTTTTAGTTTAAGATCTTCATTTTCTTTTTCAGATGTTTCAAGTTCTTCAAGGGCTGCTTCAAGATTATTTTTCAGGTGTTTCATTTCTACCTTGTCCATGATCTCCTCAAGTGGTTAAACTTATTTGTTGAGGACCAGAGCTCTGATACCAATTGTTGGAAATACTGATAGGGGGGGTGAATCAGTATTTCACTAATTATTCTATTTTAGAAATTTCAACATAAATCAAAGATACATTCAATGAGTCTTAACACAAGAACACATAACACTTGATATGATTACGGGGAAACCTTGATTAGAGGAAAACCCCGGTGGGAATTAGTTCCCACAAATATTCTGTACTAGTTTCTTATGATCCTTAACCCTGTTAGGAGTTGTCTTTACAATGTATGAAGTATAGTGACCTTGTTAAGGGTTAGACCCTGTTAGGATTCTTTTAAAATAACCCTATTAGGGGTGGTAGACTCACTGTCCAAGAGTTCACTACTCAAATGGTGAATGCTACAACCTTCTAGATCTTTGATACACACTGTATCTGCAAGGTGAACTGCTGCTGTAACACTGCTTGTTTGATTAGTTCATTTTTTGTGCTGATGCTTTAACCTCTTGTTAATCACTACAAAAATATTTTCTTCACTCTAAAATCTTCTACTTCAATATATATATCATCAACATATGACAGATATATCTTTGTTGCTTTAACACTTGCTCTGCTTTCTTATCTTTGGCTTTCACAAATTTTTCGATCACAAATGACCTTCTATAAGTACTTCCTCAAAAGAAATGAACATCTCAGCTTTAGGAAACCTTTTACCATCTATCTTGATCACTTAAATAACCACACAACCCTTCATTAATTCAGCTTAACATTAATTATAACTGCTTTACTCAAACTGAATAGACACATCTTTTCGCACAGTCTGCTCCACCAAATTAGCTCCAACTTTTTTCTCCTGATGAATCAAGTCATACGCCTTTAACCACATATTATTAGATCACTAAAAATAACTAATACAAGGATGAAATTCCTAAGGATATTTTCAAATTCTATACCAAAACAATCTCTGTCGGCTCTTTCCATGATCTCTGTCCTATTCTGGCATTCACTGGCTGTACCTCTTTAACTGGTTGTATCTACCTCATACTTTCAAATATGATTATTCTCTCTTATAATTAGCATTTATACATGCTTAAAAGCTTATATTCCAAGGTCCATATCATTTTAAAAACAAATTAACACATGCTAATCAAAACTATAACAGTCTATTCCTTGCTCTGTCTTGTTCTGCACTTTACTGTCTCAGTCACTTCATCTTGCTATAACTTCTTCATAATTGCAGATCTGATCATGTTCTCTTATACTTAGCATGAATACATACTTAAAATCTTATATTCAAAGGCACATCCCCTAAATTAGTCGTATGCACATGCACTGATGCTCTGTTCTTTTGGTACTCTACTAACTGTCCAATCTTTTGTACTTAGCCAATTTCTGATCTTCTGATAATGTGTGCTGACTCCAAAAATTCATATGACTTTGTTGCCATAATGAAGACACTAAATAGAGTCATATAAATAGTATAGTTAACTTTCCAATATTTTCTCCCTCATTGATCATTTTGGAACACAAATTTTCTTTCATTTGGATAGAAACCCATTATGCAATGTATACTCTGCAAACTCACTATAAAAGTGATTCTAAAAATATTTACACACTTTATACACCTCTAAGAAATCTGAATCTCCATCATATAGGTCCTTAAAACCTTTAACTCCTCTAATTTTCAACTGTATCTCTTGGATGGTGAGTAGCCTCCTACTAAGGGCATTTACAACTTTGTTTTTCACCCCCTTCTTATGCTTTATAGTGAAGGTATATGACTATAGAAATTACATCCACTTTATGTTCCTCAATATGAGCTTGTCTTGAGTGTTTATGTAACTCAATGCTTGGTTATCTATAAAGACAATAAACTCTTTAGGCAATAGATAATTGTGTGTGTGTAAATGGGTACCTGTCGAAAATGATACAAACACTCAATAAGTCATTGCATTAGCTTGAAAGGTTAGATAAAATATGCAAAACCACTAATATCGATCTATTGCCTGCTAACTAGGAGGAGTGTAATTAGTAACATATCAGCCATCAGAATATGCTACAAATCAGTGACGAATACAACCTAGCATGAAGGATTTTAGATTAAAAACAAGCTAAAAGATGATAAAACATGCAATATAGCTCTAAAAGATGAAATAGAAACAATAAACTAGCATAAAATGAAAGATGAAATATGAGTCTAGAGTGAATCTAACAGCATAACAATGTATTTTTGATCTAAGGTGAAGGCTTATTTTCTCCCAAAATAGGCTTCTATTTATAGAAGAATGGGAGAGAGAGAGAGAGAGAGGGGGGACAAGGTTCATTTATGAATTTGGAGACTCATAAATGAATATGTAAGAGCCTTTAATGCCCAAGGCATTAATAA
>MU223093.1:930281-940887 GCA_018584345.1 Thuja plicata | reverse complement strand
TTGATTTAATTTGATTGGTCGAAATTGATTTGAATTGTATGGCTATAATAGTTAATATAAATCAGTGATAAAAATCACCTAGGATATTAAATTGATTAAAAGAATTATGCCAAGCAGTAATAGGGTCATTTTTTTTAGAGTAGTTATATAATAGCTAATAATTAAATCATTTAATTATTAGTCTATTATACTCTATGCTTAAGTTTCACTTAGTCAGCTTATATTTCTTTAGGGTTTTCCCTTTAGGGTTTCATGATTCCTTTTATAAGGATTCACCTCTGAGTTTTCATTAAGGAGATTGTATTTTTGTAATTCAGTTGTTGATAATATAGAAGCTTTTTCTGTCAACATGGATTTCCAGTCTCTGGCTTTTTGGCCTACATAGTTTCTTCTCTTCTCTTCTGTTTCTTGCTTCTACTTGTGACAGATGTGCATGTAGGTGTTCTTAGGAGATTAGCTTTCAGCCTAATCTAACATGGTATCAAATCCATTCTACAGCTGGCTATTCTTGTTTTGTTGAAGCACATAGGGTTTCAGAGGTTTTGCAGAAGATTTTGTGTGGATTTAAGGGGGACCTTTGTTTCTGGTCACTTTGGGCCCAAACAGACATTACCGTTACGCTCAGAGCACCCAAAAACCCTAGAATCCATATAAAGTTTGTCCATTTTGGACAACGTGGCCCCGAGGCAAAAAAATTTTGGTTTCCAGTGTCGTACGGGCACGAAAACCGAGAAAAAATTCAAAAAAAAACAAAAAAAACATTATTTTAATGTTTTTTTATCACTGCCAATTAATTTTTAAAATGTGCAGCCAGTACGCCACTGTCACTCCTCCACAGCCCAGCCAGCGCCCAGCCCGCTCGGCGGCCCTCAGCCGCCCCCGCCGGCCTCTGTCCGCCACCACCGGGTGTCTTCACCGCCGGTCCTGCCAGCCCTCCTCCTCAGCGGCTCCCTCACTGCCCCGCCAACTCCCACCACCTGGTGCCGCTCTACTTCACGGCCCCCACCGCCCCTACGGCCCACTCCGCCGCCCCTGCAGCCGCTCCGCCCGCCCGCTCAGCTCCGGCGCCCGGCTACCCCGCCGCCCAGCAGGTATTTTCAGCCCCCGTGGGCCCCTTTTGCATAGTGGCCGGTCCTATGAGGGACCAGGGGCTTTGGCCCAGCCCTCTGAGCGTGCCATGCACCCAGGGGCCCACTTGTTTTAGCCCTAGGGGCTTAAAAAAATTTTTTTTGATGCCTTTCTGACCCCCCGGGACTGTTTTCACTCTATCTTGAGCATTCGGGGGTCTTTTTCTGACTTCTATATACCATCGGAAAGCTCTTTCTAAGAAATTTCTGATGATGGTAGTTAGGTTTTTGGGTTCTACTATTTTGATAGCATTTTTTTCTGTTGAAGTCTGATATTTGTTTTTGCCTTTCGGGAGTCATATCTGGCTCATCCGGACTCCATTTTTGGCAAACCAGATATCGTCGGAAAGCTAGTTCAGTGAACTATTCAGTTGCATGGGTATTTTTTATAGATTCTACTCTAGGTTTTCTCTCTTTTGAGTTTGGCATTTTATGCACTTTGGTGGATTTCTTGGGTCTACAGGTCCTGGGATCTCTTCTTCTGATATTCTAGCTCACTCTTCTTTCTGACTTCTGAGCTTGTATGCTTCTCTTCTGTTGCATCTTTGTTCTATAAATGCACTAAGATAAAGTGCCTACTTCTGTATATCTAGGATCTTATACACCTTATATGGTTGTTGTACTTGCACTCTGTTATAAAGTGCCATGGGGGGTTATGATGATTATGCCATTTTAGGCGCATCCAACTTTGTCAAGTGAGTGTACCTTCCATGAAATTAGCCCATGCTATGTGTCGGTGACATCGCCCTTTATCTTATGTTTGTACTTTTGTTTCACTCTTGGTGTTCCTAGTTCTTTCTTCTGTAGATGTTTCTGGCATTGCATTTCCATGTTCCTGTCATCTCTCCCAGTTCAGCATTATGGGGGGGTTCACCTGTTGGTTCTATTGCTTCTTGGTTGGATTGATCAACTCTTTAGACATTGTCTTCTCTACCTGGTCATGCACTTCAATGGGGGTTCCTGCAGTCTCTTCTGATAGAGTTTTCAGCTACATGCTTCAGAGATGCTTCTTTCTCTTTCTTGTTCCTGTCTCTGGGAATTTCCCTAGATTGAAGGCTTAGTTTCCTTCATCTAGTTTATTTCTTGTTTTGGGTACCTGATTAGGCCTAGTTTCCGGGACCCATCCTTCCTGCTTTCTACTGTAGTCTTTAGCTGTTTTTCTTCTCCCTAAGTTACACTTAAGGGGGGGTGTTAGAGTAGTTATATAATAGCTAATAATTAAATCATTTAATTATTAGTCTATTATACTCTATGCTTAAGTTTCACTTAGGTAGGTTATATTTATTTAGGGTTTTCCCTTTAGGGTTTTGTGATTCCTTTTATAAGGATTCACCTCTTAGTTTTCATTAAGGAGATTGTATTTTTGTAATTTAGTTTTTGATAATATAGAAGCTTTTTCTGTCAACATAGATTTCCAGTCTCTAGCTTTTTGGCCTCCATAGTTTCTTCTCTTCTCTTCTGTTTCTTGCTTCTACTCGTGATAGATGTGCATGCAGGTGTTCTTGGGAGATTAGCTTTCAGCCTAATCTAACAGTTTGGACATAAATTGAGGGTATGATCACACTTAGGGAAAATAGGGTCTATAGTTAGAACAGACCAAATTCAGGTGGTTACAATAATGCCTCCACTTCTTTAAGGCTTGCACAAGAGCACATAGCTCCAAGTCATAGGAAGAGTACCTAGACTCAGCCTCATTAATTCTTTCACTAAAAAAGGCCCTAGACCTGCCTTCTTGGCTTAGGATAGCTCCTACTGCAATGCTTAGTGCATCATACTCAACAATGAACGGTTTCTCAAAAATAGGTAACAATAATATAGGCTTAGTGGCCACTTCCTTCTTTAACCTCTCAAACTCCTCATTAGATGCCTTTGTCCACAGAAACTTTGTTTTCAATCCTCCTTTTATAGTCTCTAGGACTGGAGCACAAATCTCACTGAATCTCCTAATGAACTTCCTATAGAATTGGGCTAACCCATGGAACTCCTAACTTCTATCCCTATCTTAGGAGCAGGTGAGCTCAAGATAGCCTCTACTTTCTCTTTATCCATTTTCAAGTCACCCTTGGAAACTACAAAGCCAAGGTAGAATAGCTCTTCTTTCATGAACTCACTCTTCTCAAGGATTATGGTGATTTTATCCTCATGTAACTTCTTCAACACTAACTCCAAGTGTTTCATATGATCCTCTTTGGTTTTACTGAATATAAGGATGTCATCTAAATAGACAACTACAAACTCCTATATAGTCCTTCAAGACTTCATTCATCACCCTCATAAAGGTGCTTGGTGCATTGGTAAGACCAAAGGGCATAACTAAACATTCATACAACCCCTTTGTAGTCTTAAATGCAAAATTCCACTCATCACCCTCTTTCATCCTAATTTGATAGTACCCACTCTTTAAATCAATTTTAGAGAAGTACTTAGCACCCCCCAAGCAATCCATCAAGTCTTCTATTCTAGGAATTGGAAATCTATACCTGATAGTTATCCTATTTATTGTCCTAGAATTAGTACACATACTCCACTTACCTCCCTTCTTAGGAGCCAACACCATTGGGATAGCACAAGGGATGATGCTTTTCCTAATCAATCCTTGATCCAATAACTCTTGCACCTGCCTGGCAATCTCCTTGTTTTTCTCTGGTGTCATCTTGTATGCAGCTTTGTTTGGCAAAGATGCTACTAGTATGAAGTCAATCTGATGACCTATCTCCCTCTTTGGTGGTAGTGAAGTTGGTGTACCCTCACAAATTATGTCTTTGAACTGATCCAAAAGTTATCTCACCTCTTTTTGCATAGGTGCTTTCTCATGAGTCTCCTTGTTCGCTGGCTTTAATAAGATTGTATATCCAACTTCTTCATCCTTCATATCCCTTAGGAATTCTTTTCCATTCATCAACATGGCACTAGATTCTGCCTTCTCCACTGTGTCCTCTTCTATCAAAGACTAGATTTTGAAATTTACCCCATTTTTCTTGAAGGAGTACTTGTTATCCTTCCTATTATGGACAACTTCTTTGTCATACTGCCATGGTCTTCCAAGCAACAAATGACAAGCATCCATTGGCAACACATCACATAGTATCATATCTTGATACTTCCCAATGGCAAATTCTACCCACACTTGTTCATTCACCAAGATGTTTTGACCCTTATTCAACCATGTAACTTTATAGGGACACACATGTGGAATTTTGGTGAGTTTTAACTTCTCTACTGCCTCCTTAGATATGGCATTATTTGTTGACCCTGAATCAATGATCACCTTCCACACTTTTTCCAATATCTTTGAAAAGATATCTCCTTTGCTTGTACTCATCATTGGTGGGTGTCTTTTTTAGGATCCTTCTCAACATGAGGTGTTCTCCTTTCTCCGAATCTAGACTCACCTCTGATTGTTTAGATAAATCTTATTCTTGGACATAAGCTATCTTCTTCTCCCCTTTTTAGGATGTTGGTTTATTTAGACACCTATATGCAGGATGCCCCATCTGTCCACAATTGTAACATTTCATGGAAGAAAAGTGAGAGCTTCTTCCAAAACCTCCTAATCTTCCTCTGCCACTATTATAGAAACTTCTTCTCTATTATTGTATCCACTGCTACTACTTGTTTCTTTTCATTGCTCTAAATATCTGGAGTCACTTTGTCCTCTACTCTCATTGCCTCTTCCACTTGAAACTCCTCTATGGCCACCTCTATTTTCTCTACCCCTTCCTCTATTTATAAAACTATAATATTGTTTCTTTTTTATTTTCTCTTCCACTTTCAAAGCCATTTGAAAATAGATATGAATGGAAGTCAAGGTAAAGAGACTAATTTCTTCTTGAATGTTCCACCTTAATCCATTCAGGTATTTTTCAACTTTGATGCTCTTTGTCTCCTGGATTCTTGATCTAAGACAAAGTTTTTGAAAGTCCTCTATATAGGCTGGCACATCTAGGTCTTTTTGCCTAAGGTTCTTCCTCTTATTATGAAATTGAATGTCATAGTCTTCTGGAAGGTAATTCTCCTTCACCTTTGCAACCATTGTCTTCCAATTGGATATGGGCTTCTTTCCCTCTTTCTCTCTTTCTTCCTACAAGAACTTCCACCATGTAAGTGCATGCCCTCTTAGCCTTGATTTGGCTATCTTCACCTTTTGTGCTTTTGTAATCCCATCACACTCGAAGTGATTTTCCATCCCTTCAAGACATTCCATAACCATTTCAGTGTCCATCTTACCAGAGAATACTTGTATTCCTTCTAGAGCCTTCCCACTCAATGCCTTGAATGCTTTGAGGAATGGTTCCCTAGGTAGAAGAGGATCAGGATCTGGTTCTATTTCCTCTTCTACTAGTTTCTTTCCTTTATCTATTCCTTCATAAATTTCTTCTCTCAACTTGATGGCTATCTCTGCAACCTCTGCCATCTTAATCTTCATTTCCTCCATTGCTTCTTCAAGAATCTTGTTCTTGATTTGTTTCTCTGACAAATCCTTGGCCAACTCTGCATTGGTCACCATGATGTTCTCACCCATGATTCACTCCACTCTATCATGCACAAACTGCCACTCCCAAGCCTTTCAATGGCTCTGATACCAATTTGATGGGGAGCTCCTCTCCCAAATCATTCAAGCTCTCTCTAAGACCTTCACTTGGTCTTCTTTAGGGTCTCTTTCTCTACCCTAACTAGAGGATTCTTCCCTAATCCCCTAACTCCCAAGGAACTTGCTACCAACTTGTAACTCCTCTCTATTCTCTTCTCCATAGCTTTCTTCAATCCATGGATTCACTAGCCTCCTACCACTCCAATGGTGAAAAATCCTTAAGTATTGGCTTCCCAACTCCCCTTAGGTCTAATCCAACTTCTATGGATTCAGTTTTGTGAATCTTACACCCATTTTCCAATCGAGTTCCAAGAATCAAGTCTATTAGGCCTTGTAGCCCTTTTAGGCCAATTAGCCCTCCTAATCAATGAAAATGTGGTTTTCCTACCAAAACCCCTTAACAACCCTAGAAAAAAAATTCATATTCTTTGTGGGTTTTTCTTTCCCTTTAGGATTTTCTAGGTCTCTAGTCTCAACTCTATCCGTACAATGAACTTTTACCAAACCCCTAAAAATAAGGGTTTATAGGCATGAAGACTGGTCTAGTTTCTCAATCTTCTTTGACTGATCTAATAAGATCCTTAGAAATCCTCCTTTCATAAAAATTTATGCACTTCATGTCCCTACACTATCCTAACACTGATTGGAATATACCAATCATTTTGAAACCTCCATTGTTGCTGCACTGCTTAGTAACCCTAGCCAGAATAGCTAGTACTTGCCTAGGGCCTGATTGTTTTCAAGCTTCCCCTACACACACACACACACACTCCACAAGACATATGTAAAGATTATATACAAGGATATAATGGATTCCAAGTGGTCATGGAGTTTGAACCATGGGAACACCAAAGAAATCCATTCTTTACATAACTGGACCAAAACTGGCCAGTGAACTTACGAAATGCAATAATTTGAACAAAGCTTAACCAGAAAGTAAAATCTACCAAAATAATGCCACAAAGATCTTAGGAACTAAATTTTAGACACTATCCATTTATTAATTCAATCTATTCAATCCAATAAAGTGGTGGATGATGGCTCTGTAACTTAATTACATTGTAAATTGCTTCTTCTCAAACACCAGCACATACACAATCACAACTAACTATCAGATTAGGGTTGGAAACAAATTATATATGTCTATCCCACATGTTTATACCCTCTAGTTTAGATTTGGGCAACATAAGTGCCGATTCCTAAAAACTAGGAAAATGTTGTCATGACAACTTTAAAAGTTATCATGACAACTTTGACAACTTTTTGTCAAAATGACAATTTTCACATTTTGAGTGTCCTAATTGGTTCCAAACCTTACCAATTGACCTCAAATGACTAGAAAATAATAAAACCTTAAAAATATTCCCACTTTTGGACTTTGGTTAACCCTTTGACTTTTGAGTTGACTTCTAGGTTCTAGACCCCTAGAATCAACTAGACTTAACAACATCAAACCCTAACCTTTCCTAACACTAACTACACTTCAAAACAAAATAGGGAATTTATATATTATTCCTTATTATTGGATGGTTGGCCAAACCAACCTACAAGAAAAAATGTCTTAAGATCTCACTAAAGACCTTAGGGTGCTCATGCACCAAACTAGTCCTCAGAAATTAGGCTTTCTCTTGCATAGAGTTAAATTGGAAATATAAAGAGTACTGTATTCACACTGTTTCAAAGAACCTAGAAGAAAAATACCTAACAGCTGACAATTCAATCAATCTCCTAATCATGGTAGTCAAGTAGAGTTTAAATCCTACTCACTCTGAGTTCATCTCCTCGATCACAATTAATCAATCCTTGAATCATGGATTCTCACTTGAAGCCCCTAAAATATTTTAAATAGAGAGCCAAACTTTTGATTTTGGTAACCACAATTTCTTTGAATTCTTATGTTTTCATACAATAGAGCACTCATTTCTAAGATCCCACATTGCATAAATAAGGAGAAAACCATGGAAGGATTTTATGGTTTGTATATTCATGTACTTAGAATAAGTTCATATTAATTATTTTTTATTCTTATTATTTGTCTTACATCCTTTCTTGAGTATTGGGAATACTAATTTATTTAACAATCTCTTTGTGGTTGAGATTTCAGTGCTATTATAGGATTCAATTATACCTAATTACACATGCATCCATAAGAAACATTTCCACGATGAAATTCCCCCAATAAAGGAAAAATCAAGGGAAATGAGAACATGAAAAGGGATCTATCAGCTATGGGTCAATAGGTCATACAATAACTCATGGATATCATAGTCATGTCAAAATGAAGTATCTTTTTCCCCCAAAGGAATTAGGATCTACTACATAGGAGGATCTAATCAAGTGTACCTCATTCCTCCATCTCATCCTATAGTGTTCAGGGAAGGTAGAAAACTATCAAGAGTAGAAACATCAAGCACAATAGATGGAACACTAGCCAATTCCAAAAATAACATGAATATCATTGTTAGCATAAGAACATCATCATCAAGAGTAACTTCTTCATCTATATTAATTGTAATAGAATCTAAGATACGAACAGAATTGTCATGTTTTTTTTTTTGTTTTTAACTTTGTTTAAATTCACTTCTTGTTGCAAATAATAGGTACTCAGAGGGGGGTGAATTAGTACAAATAGATAATGAACTAATTCAACCACTAATCTAAATAGATGTTGAAATAATTTCAAAACTATAAAATAAGTAACTTATGCAAATATATAAAAGAAATAAATAACAAACATCCACAAGTTACTGACGCATAACACATATTTTCATGTGAAAACCATTGTAAGAGGGAAAAAAACCACGGTGGTGATGACAGCCACAAGCCCAATACTATAATATATGAGTTTTCCCTGTAAGGAGCTACAAATACCCTTTTTGAGGGTTCACCCAGTTAGGAGTGACTAGTACACTGTTAGAAGTAGAATAAGCTCAGCTATGATCTACCTCGCTAGAGGATTTTAAAACTCAATAAATAAGTTACCCTTTTAAAGGATTTACAAAAAACAATTTGTTAGAGTTAACTCAGTTAAGGGATGTTTCTTGCTAAAACTATTAGGGAGCAACAATATTAGTGATATAGATGTAGCACTAATTTCTTGTTTGATCTTATAAGTTCTTTTTACTCTATAACTTCTCTCTACTCTCTCATCTCTGATTGTAACCTCAACTTGAAATCACAAAAACCTAATCACCCAAAACAACTATTGCAACCTGAGGACAAATGAGTAAATGATCAGGGAAAAATCACTCTGCTAGGGTTTCATGTGTACGGCATTCTATCTGTGTTTCCTCTCTGAGCCATCCATCTGTCATACCGCATTTACTGCGGGATCATTCTTGCATTAGGGTTAGCCTTTTAGTATGGCTCCGGCCAACTTTGGCCTAGCAATTTCTGCTGGTGCTCGAGTTGACGCTTCGGACTGCCATGGCGCCTCCTCTGTAAAAACCTCCTTGCAAGTTCATCCCAAAGGTCTTTCACGAGGTAACCCTGATATTATCCTTAATCCTCAGGAATTTGATACTGCATGTGAATGGTTAGAGAAACATACGCTAATTGGATATTTTGTGGGTCGTACTCCTCCTGAAAGTATCCTCAAAGATTGGGTCAACAAGAGCTGGACCCCTCATAGGGTCCGTCTTGATGGAGTGCAAAACCTTACCAAAGGTTTTTTCCTTTTCAGGTTTGCTAACCCTTCCCAGGCAGACGCGGTTTTTAACCATGGTCCCTGGACTGTTAGGTCTTCCCTTTTAGTTTTCCAGAGGTGATCTCGAGACTTTACTGTCTTGGACGATAAAAAAATTAGGGTTCCTATTTGGGTTGACTTCCCTGGCCTCCCTTTGCCATGCTGGCCATTTATTGAGGCTATTGCTAAGACCCTAGGCAAGGTCATTGTCATGGAACATGACAAGTTTTTCAATGCCCGTCCCCAGAAGCGGGTCTGTGTTGAGGTCGACCTTTCTAGGGACCTCAAGGACACTGTGGAAATTCAGATTGGTGCTCTCACCGTCTCGCAGAAGGTGCTCTATTTGAATCTGCCCAACACCTGCTATCGGTGTCAATCGACAGAGCATAAGATAAAAGACTGCCCTCTGGTTACCCCTCGGGTGAAACCCGCGCCTAAAGATGCGCTGGTTAAAACCGCCGAGGCTGGAAAAAAAGAAGAATGGACCACTGTTACGCGGAAAGGCTGGAATGCTTTAGGCCCTAAGACGCTACCAGCCTCTGGTGCTGTTGTGCCATCTTCGGATGCGCCCGTTGGGCATTCTCTTCCTGTTGATGCGCCACCCATGGCGCCCATTGTTTCAAACCCTGCTTCATAGGGGAAGAGCTCTGCTGCAATGCCTCCCACTCTAGAAGTGGTGCCTGCGCTGCTAGCGGCTTCCTTGCCTACCTCCAGGGCTATGCGTCGGTATCGCAGTCCTGATGGACACACGGTAGACCTAGATAAAAGGCGGTTCACCTCTAGAGACTTCATCCCCAGCTTTGGTTCTGTTCCAGCCTCAGCCTATTTGCAGAATAGCTTCTCCTCTCTTGAGGACGAGGAAGCCATGCAAGAGTTTTCATGAATTTTCTATCCTGGAATGTGAGAGGTCTAACTGACCTCCCCAGAAAGTACTATGTTCATGATACTCATCGCAGACTTCAGAATCTGGATATGCTATGTTTACAAGAAGTTAAAATTTCTGGATTTTTGATTAACTCTGCCTTTCGTGTCATATGGCCAGATGACATTGTCTTTTCTTCTCAGCATGAAGCTGTCAAAGGTGGAGTCATTACTTTTCTGTCACCTCACCTTCATTCTTGTGTTATTGCGCATGGATCTGACCCGATGCAACGTGTAACCTGGATTTTGCTATCTCTGCATAATCATTCCTTTGGTATTATT
>MU223093.1:902809-926883 GCA_018584345.1 Thuja plicata | reverse complement strand
TTGCTCACAGCTCTATTGATACTAATGTTGCTATGTATAACAAAGTTACTATATGCAATAATGTGATTATGCAGATTCAAGTGCAAGCCAATAAAGTGGCTCTGGAAGTGGCTCACCTGTAGGAGCTACTCAATCATTGGGGCAATGCTCCCTGTACTGTTGCTCAGGTTCCTCTGGATGCTCTTTCTGCCGAGGGTACGCCTCCCAGAGGCTGTCATCGCAGGCGTAGCTCCTCTGCGCGCCGCTCACACATGCCACGATCCCAGGCCCCTCGCCATCACTCTCTGAGAGGTGGTGGGGATGGTTGGCGGCACCGCTCGGCTTCTCCACCTCCACGAACTTCTGGATGGGGGCCAGCCCCGGTGCAGTCTGCCCCTCCTGACGCCCCTGGTGCTCGCCATGGCTGGGATTGGCCTCCTGCCACTTCTTCCAAGTTTCCCTGCCTGGCGCTTGCTATCTCCCCGCCTAGGGTGGATGACAAAGAAAAAGAAAAAGAAGATGCTGATAATGATGGTTGGTCGCTTCCCGACCCTCCTGTCAATCCCACTAAGAAGTGGGGATCGGATGATAAAGATCCTCCACCTTCTGGAACTGCTCTTGCTGCCTAAATGGCATTATGTTTTTTTTTGATGAATAGTTTTATGTTTCTGGCTTAGCCGTGTGAACTCTGCGGGGTGATTTCTTTATACCCCAGCCCCTTTTTTGTGGATATGTAACTTTAATATTTATTAATAGAAAAGGAACTATTCATCAAAAAACTATTGCAACCTCTCTCAACAAAAACAACTCTTATTTTCAATATGAGCAATTCTTATATATAAACCACTTGCATGGACATAAAAATGATCTTCAAATTATTTTCCCATGATAGCACTATCTACCAAATTGATAATATTTATAAAAGAAATGATTTATCATGACCGTGTTAGGTGAAGAGAAGATCTGCAATTTTATATCTCCAAGGTATTTAACATGTTTTGACTACTCCAATGCAACCCCTTAAATCTATCTTAAATTCTTGCATCAATATTGTAAATACTAATACATTGGATGTATAACCTTAATTCCACATCATCATATCATTAGAAATGATGCCACATACTTTACCACTCACCAATTTGTGATTTATCGACCAATTATTCAAGAACATAAGAGTTCTACCTATCTTAGTGTTTGTGACACTAAAAACTCTATCACCGATCAACCAAATAAGTTGTGCTTGGAACCACATTGCAATATAAACTAGTTGAAGCTAAACCTGTGACTGCTCCTCATAATTCTACTTGTACCATGATTTTGACCAAAGTGATGTTTGCATAGTCTACTGACCTTTTGGAATCAACCAATTTTCAGTATTACCTTCTTACCAATTGTATCTTCACTTCACCTATAGTATATTATGACTGTACTCACTTAATTGGACTTATACTGACTTATTTGGGATGAATTAAAACCAAATAAATGACTCCTTATAACTACACCACAATATCCAACAATCTCCCAAGATAATATGAACAATCTCCCCCTTTGGCATTGATGGAAAACATATGCTAACTGCTTACAATCAGGCAATTATAATATCAACTTATGACTCCCCATACACATATTATCCTTACATGCATATACTCTCTCATATATATACTTAATCATACATATACTCCCCCTTTGACAAAAATGACAAAGGTACAAATACTACAATATATCTATAACAAATCTTACTTACATCCTATCAAAGATTACCTTGAAGTCAATATTGCCTAAAGTCAAGGATGTTTCCCATACCTTCTCCAAGTAATCCATATAAATTATTTTCTCAATCAAACTCAAAGAAAGCTCTTCCACACTATCCATAGTATTCATCTCAGGTAAGGAAAGTATGTCTTCTACCTTTTTTCATATTTTTTTTCATCACCTCTACTATAGGGGATAGGGTTGATTGAATTTCTAGTAGGGTAATCATTCTCTTCTCTTGCCTATTTGAATCTACTTGACCTTGTTTGAAATTTTCTTGTCCTAAATACTGTAGGTAGTGAATGAACTTGACAATGGATGAAGCTTACCGTTTAAGTTCTCCAACTCCTTCTATGCTTCTACTTTTCTTTGTTCCAAATCTTGAAAAAAATTGGTTCATACCTTCATACTTTGAAAACCAATTGACCTGGCTCGGTCAATATACTCTTTAGTTCCTTTATTTGACAATTTGATCCTATCTATGGTAATCTTCTCCATCAGCTTACCTATCATCTTCTTCTCTAAATTCTCTTCTGAATTCTTAACTGTACCTGACTGCAAGTCTAAATATTGATGTAGAATTACCTTAATAAGAGTATCCATTTGATCAATAGGTGTTTCCTCTTCATCATATTTAACCTCAGGCACTAACTCGGCTAGAATGTCTCTAGATTTCCTCAATACTCGTGTCTTCTTCTTCTTTGATTTCACCTTATTTATTACAACCTATATCCTTAATTTTTCTAACAGTTTCATCAATTCCTTCAGTTTCAGTTTGGATATATTGATCGATGTGATCGATAATTCTTCTTCTTCAAATTCTTCTTCTTCCTCTTCTGCAATAGTCATTGGTTTATATCTCTTACTTGTACTTATAACTTTAAGACTTAATTTCCTTGTACTCTCAGGTTCTTCTTGCATCTTTTTCTGAGTCTCCTCCTACTTAGTCTCGATAACCTTCTCCTCTTCCTTCTCATAAATGCTCTCCTCTATATGTTCTATAGGAAATGGTGAGGACAAATCAGCTTTTCTTGTTATGTCTACAATTTTCGTCTCATCACCACTAGTTTGTGATAGACTGATATTTTGTGTTCCAATGTCCTTCACCAAGTTAGGAACATCAAGAACAATACTCCCAATTAACTTATATGCATGAACTTATTATTCTTGGTTTTCTACTACCTTTATTTGTAGTATCTCTTCCCATGTCTCAATAGTTTCATCATGTACACTATCTTTTTCATCAATTAGAAGTCTTTCTTTTCTACTCTTAATTTTGAATTTGTTCTTGTGAGCAATAATCATTATCTTAGCATCTTCATCACACAACTCATGTTGTACTTTGATAAGTGCTCTTTCCATAATCTCTCTATCCAACTATAATGCAATGCTTAATCTAGAATCAATCAATTGATATAGCTCATTAGGGATGCAAGAATGAATTTCTAAAGGTTTTCTATAAAATTTATGAAAATGATACATAATTACATCTTCTATCTTCTTCTTGTCTTCATAGCTCCCCAAAGTGTATCTTCTTCCAACAATAGAAAGTCTACCATTTTCCACAATACCTTTTTCAATACATAAATAGAAGGGACCTTCTTTGTTTCACCACTCTTCTTTAGTTAAAAGGAATCCTTGTCTGATTTTATCCTTGCTTCATAGTTCCCTTCTAGTAATCCTTTACCTCTATGGATTTTCACTTCCTCTTGTAGGTTTTCTTTGGAGTAGAAATGTTTTGACTTTTCTTTCTTGATGATTCCCTTTTAGACTTAAGTTCACTAGTAGCTGGTTTTCTTTGTTTTAACTTAGCTTCAGTTATGGTTGTAACAATGTGATATGTACCTGCATCACTACTTCCAAACTTCTTCTCTAGGTTAGATACCATTCTCCTTGATTTCCTTTCAATGACTAGTTTCTTCAATTCCTTTTGAATTTAAGAAACTGCTTCATTATGAGTTCCAAATCTCTATGTGCATTTGTCTAATGGTTTTAACAACAACTCATTAACATGAAAAGTTACTAAATCACTTTCAACTTTATAACCCATAGGAGGTATCCAACATGTCATAGGTTCTATAGCTTCTACAATACATGAATCAGTATCAACTAGAAAAAAAATATTATTCTTGTATTTGTCTACAATGCTAGCTAGAATCCTTTCTCATTTGTGCATTCTAGATTTAAAATATGAGAAATAACATCACATGAAATTATTGAATTTATTCCCTAGTTCCTTTATGAATTCACTTATTTGCATAACTAACAGTTTTTCCTTTAACCATGTAACATTTCCTTTTCCTAGAAGGAACTTTTGAACATAGAAAAATATACATACCAATAGAGATCCATACTTAAATGATTATCTCTTGTCTCTCTTTATCCTTTCCATGTTTCTAAGAATTTTCTTCTTGTTATCTCACATAGATCATATGTTGAATCATCCTTCACAATCTAATAGGAAGCATGAATAGAACCACTAGGCACAGTGTTAACTTGACTAGATTGGTAAAATCTATAGCTTATCACCATGAATTTGAAATGAACTTCCTTGTCTGCAATATGATCAATTTTCATTGATCTCCCCTCTAGTTTGGATTTGGTTAGTTCAATGACCAAATGAGTATCCACCATTCTTAATGTACATTCTAAACCTTGTGCTTGAAATCTTTTAACCCTATGAATCAATGTCTTCAAAATCTTGTGTGGTCTATCCATCCATATGTATTGATCATGCACTCTTCTTATCACATTAAGAATCCAATTGGGATGGAATTCATTAGGAATGTCCATAGAAAAATTCAAAACCTTTTCCTGTAGATGTTTGTGCTTGACTTTCAACATTCCATTGATGCACATACCCTTGCATTATTTCTTGATTGCTTCAACTCCCAATTATTTGATTCTACAAAGGATATAAGACCAAACATCTTCAATTAACACCACATTATGATGGATAGTGGATAGGGCACTAGACATATCAATCTCAGATGTGTTACTTGGATGTAGTTCTAATACGGGTCGAGGTTCCTCAGAATTGTTCACTAGAACTAGGGTATCAATGTTCTCTTCCATTACAACCAACTATAACAACACACAAATCTAACCATAGACTGAAATGATATCTTGGAATACACAAGTTAGAGGTCCATGAAAAACTAGATATGAAATCAACTCTAGATCTCAATCACAAAAGTAGCCTTTTTCACACAATAGCTCAAGATAGATCTCAAATTCTCTTATGAAAAAAGTGTGAAAAGACATTAGTTTTCCCTCTATTTACCATTAGAGAAATAGACATTGCATACATCAACAGTAGGAATAGTTTCATATCACTGATTAACATGTATCCACTAGTTGGTACTCAACCAACCAGTAATAACCACTATCAAATAGATATTTAACCTTAAAATATAAATGCATTCTACACACAATCTCAAAAACAAAATCATATAAACTTACACCATAATGTGCATATAGATCTTTACCTCTCTTGAGTTTGGGGGATCAGTATTTGATTTGTCTTTAAGTTCTCCCCCTAAGAAAATAATATGCTTAGTTTACTGATGGAACTCCCACACGTCCTAAACTTGTGGAGTTCTCAGTCAACTCAGAGGAATTCAGTTCACCTTTATTTACCCATGTCTTCTTCATATAACTTCTAACTTCGTCAACATTAGCAATCTACTTTTCTTTTTGATCTTCTAACTGATGAAGAGGTTTCTTCCTAAACCCACAGTCTCTAGCTAGATGACCTATCTTATGACAGAAAAAACATGCCATACCAGTTGACTTCCAAGGACCAACATTACCTCTCATAGTTCTCATTCTGTAATTTATTGCTAGGTGTCCATAGTTACCACATACAGAACATGTAGTGTTGAATTGTCTTTCCCTTCTACCAATATTCACTGATGTGATAGGTGACCTAGGTGCATATACTCTTGACCTGCAAGTTTCAACTTTGTGTCTATATTTTTTGCAAGAAAAATAATATCCATTAAAGTTACCACCAATGGATTTATTTCTAGATCTACACTCATATGAACCATGACCATATTTGTGAAAATTTTAACAATAACCATTAAAATAATAAGGTCTATTCACTTGTATGATCCTCCACATATTTGCAGTATGACCAAGCTTTCCATAGTTATAGAAAGTAGGTTTGTTAGGTTTCTCACTTGATTTTATTAGATCTACCTTCTGATCTTTATGTGTCTCCTTAGGTTTATCTTTAGAGGAGTCCCCAATTTAAAATTTTCCTTCTCCTGAATAACCTAGACCAGTTATATCTCAGTGTCTTCTTTGACTCTTCATTTTTTCATTAATCTTTTGTGAGCTTTTATTGTATTTCTTCAATTTTTCATTTTCTTCTCTTTCAGTTTCAAGTTCTTTCCTCACCAACTCATTCATCTCCCTAAGTCTTTCATCCTCGGTTAATACTTCAAGATTATCTATAGTAGTATTCCACATTTTATTTTGATATTGGGTAAATTCCTATCTCATTTGACAAGCTCTTTATGTTTTTCTTTTACAGCATCATCAACAATTTTCTTGGTAGCTTCTACACTCCTTTTTTCTTCCATATCTTCACACATCTTGACAAACTCACTTTCAAGCTCTTTTTTTTCAGATTATCCATATTTTATTTAAGATTCTTGTTCTTTTCCAACAAATTTAATATTGCTTCTTCAAATTCTTCAGATGTACTTCCTTCAAAAATTTGTTCTATGTAGTCTTGACTTTGACTCAATTGATCAACAAGTTCTCTCCTCTTTGCAAGAGAGTGTCTTAGATTTTCCTTTAGCTCCTTAATCATCTTTTTTGCATTATCAATTTGCATCTCATACCTATACTCCTCCATGATACTAGATCATTTTCCAAGATGTTAGACTTATCACCAAGAGTACCTATACTTTGATACCAATTATTGGAAATAATAGGTATTGAGAAGGGGGGTGAATCAGTACAAACAGATATTGAACTAATGCAACCACTGATCTAACTAGCTGTTGAAATATTTTCCAAACTATAAAATAGGAAACTGATGCAAATACATAAAATAAAGTAATAAAAAGAATCCACAAGTTCCTCACACATAACACGTATATTTTCACTTTGAAACTCTTTTAAGAAGGAAAAAACCATGGTGGGGATGACACCCACATGCACAATATTGTGGTGTATGAGTTTTCCCTATTAGGAGCTACAAATACCCTTTATAAGGGTTCACCTAGTTAGGACTGACTAGTACACTATTAGGAGTACAATAAGATCAGTTATGATCTACCTCAATAGAGTATTTTAAACATCAATGAAGAAGTTACCCTGTTAAAGGATTTACAAAAAAGAGCTTGTTAGAGTTCACCCGGTTAAGGGATTTTTCTTTCTACAACTATTATGAAAAAAAAAAGATTAGTTATACGGATGTAGTATTGATTTATTGTCAGATCCTATAAGTTCTTTGTACTCTGTAACTTCTCTCTACTCTCACCTCTTTAATCACAACCTCAACTTGAAATAAAAAAACCCTAATCACCCAAAACAACTCTTTCAACTTCTCTCAACAAAAACAAAAAACTCTTGTTTTTAATATGAGCACTTCCTATATATAAACAACTTGCACCGACATAAAAATTATCTTCAAATTGTTTTCCCATGACAACGCCATGTCTCAAATTGATAATCTTGATGAAATAAATGATTTATAATGACCTCGTTAGGTCAAGATAAGATTTGCAAGTTTATATCTCCAAGGTAGTTAACACATTTTGACTTCTCCAATCCAACCCCTTAAATCTATCTTAAATTCTTGCATAAATCTTGTAAATACCAATACATTGGATGTATAATCTTAATTATACATCATCATATCATTAAAAATGATCGCACATACTTTTCCACTTACTGATCTGTGATCTACTGACTGGTTGTTCACGAACATAAGAGTTCTACTTGTTTTAGTGTCTGTGACACTAAAAACTCTATCACCACTCAACCAAATGAGTCATGGTTGGAACCACATTGCAATATAAACTGGTTGAAGCTAAATCTCTGACCACTCCTCATAATTCCATTTGTACCATGATTTCCACCAAAGTGATATTTGCACAATCTATTGATCTTCTAGACTTAACCAATTTTTAGTATTACCTTCTTATCGATTGTATCTTCACTTTACCTATAGTATATTATTATTGTACTCACTTAGTTCCACTTGTAATGACTTATTTGAAATAAATGACAACCAAATAAATGACTCCTTATAACTGCACCACAATATCCAACAATCTACCAACACAATACCAATAATACACAATACAACCACTTACCCCATGGGCTTAGGCATGGGTGGGTCAAAGGGAAGAAAAATATGAGGAGGTGTATGAGGTGAAATTTTTTTTTGAGAATCATGTTGATGGGCTCTAGTAATACACTTGTAGTGACAGTCATAAGTATGATGGTTAGGTTTGGTTTTGCTATAAATTTGAGGTTGGATAGGATCAAACAACATCAGGTCCTTTTCTTATTTATTAGGAAGAACTGAAGGAACCAAACTAGGTTGAGAGATAGGTTGAGAAGTATGTGTATAAGCAATAGGAATATGTGGTATAGGTGTAGGAATAATTCCACATTGAGGGAAAAGAGATGGAACATCCTTAGGTTTTATAATTTCAAAAATATTTTGGACCTTGTAAGCTTGGTATGGTCTAAAGAGATGGTCAAGATGGGTTTGAGTTAGTTGAGGCATAGAAGGCCAAGAGAAATCAAGGTCAACTGAGACTTGAGGCACGAAAGGATGATAAATAATATGGTTAATGATCATGATTTTTCCATTATGATGAAATTTAACACATTTATGAATAGGATAAGCTACAAAATGCATGGAGGTAAGCCAAGGAAGACCAAGTTTGATTTGAAATTGATCAGAAGTTGTAATGAAAGTGAAGGAAACATCTAAAGTTTTACCACCAACTTCAACAGGGAAAATAATGGAACCAGGTGAAGGATAAAGGAAACCATTTCAAGTTTGAATATTCACATCCAATGTATCATAAAAATATTTTGCAATTGTTTACTAAAAATATGTTCGTCAATTATCACATTCACCATGAAACTGGGATCAACAAGGGTGCCATGGGTAGGAAGGTCATTAACCTTTGCAAAAATATGCTTTAATCATCTTCCTATGATCAAAGGTAATGCAAGGCTGAGATAAAGGTTTAGGTTTGATTTTCTAAACTTGATTAACAAAATGATTGGCTTCATTAACTTTATCATCATAGTCAATACATTGGGAGAGAAAGGTTGATCGATGGTATTCGTTGAATGAGATGGAAAAGGATTGGTATAGATTTGCAATTTTTGGTTAGGAGATGGAAAAAAATAAATTCCTTGATCATTATCACTATCAATAGATATAGCCTTAGAATCAATAAGATCTTGGATAACAATTTTCAAGTAGAAATACTTTTCGCTATCATGCCCAGGCTAATAGTGATATTGGAAAAAGACTTTGGGATCAAAATATTTGGATTGAGGCTTGGACGTGTCAATTGGTTTGATAGGAGAAATTTTTAACACATTAGCATTAATTAGCTTCAACATCACACTATGCAAAGATTCAAAAAGATGATTATAATTACGAGAAGGTTTAAAAATAGATGATAAATGAGCCACATATTTGGATGTGGCTGCCACTTTTTCATCAACATTGTTGGCTGATTTTTTGATTTTGATGTATTTGTTTGATTTATGAAACTTTTTGAAATTGGATGTAGCATCACTCTTATCAATGGGAACATGAGCCATTAGAGTGGTTCTCTCAAACTGACTCACTTGTAGTTGATAATGATGAAGCACTACACAAATTGTGGAAATAAAGAGAATTCAGACAAAAGTATCTTATCTCTAATGCTACTTTGCAAATTAGTAATAAAAATGCATTTCACATCAATATCAGGCACAAGATAAGAAATATTAGCATGCAAATGCTTAAATATACCAATGAAATCAATAAATTTTTCTTTAACATCTTGTTTACAATGCATTAAATTAGTTAGAGAGATTTTAGGACCAATTTTATTTTGAAATTGTTCAATGAAAGTATTATCAAGTTTTTGGAAGGAATCAATCGAATAAGGGGACACAAAACAATACCATTGAAAGGCTTTGTCTCTAAAGGTTCTAGTGAACAAATTTTCCATGAACCTATGGTCATGAGAAAAATCACTATACAGGGTCTGGAGAGTTTTAACATGAGTCACATGATCACCCTTACTATTATAAGTCTCAAGATGAGGAATATCCATATATTATGGGATAAAAGTGTAGACAACCTAAAATGGACACACTTGCAACCTTACATTACGAACACTAATTTTCATCTATTAATTAAAGGTATTTAATCATTAATTAATCATCTATTTTCTTCTAATTTCATTCCCCAAATCATCTAATCAAATCCCCAAAATTAATTAAATAATTAGTTTTATTTAATTAATTAACCGTAATTGATTAATCTCCATTAATTAATTAAATCCAATTTTCTAAAGTGTAAATTTAAATATTTAAACATATTAATTAATTCTTCTAATTAAATTAATTTAATTTCATTCAATAATTCAATGCTAAACCAAAAAGAATTCAATTATCTCACATGTTGAATACTTTAATTACAATAATGAATTAAATATTCAATTAAATCCTTTCTTTAGTTCAAAAAAGAAAACTCTTGATCAGATCTTTGATTGCATGAATTACTCCACCTACCTCTTCAGTTCAAAAGGGTAACTCTAAATTACCTCTTCAGTTCAAAAAGGTAACTCTAAATTACCTCTTCAGTTCAAAAGGTAACTCATAATCAGTTGTTCAGTTAACCAAACTTTATCTCCTATGTCCAAGTTGAGGAGGTGAAGTTTACTGATGGCTTCTCCAATTCCCTTTGATCTCAACCATTCATCCTCTAATCTTTGTGATTGATCTCAACTGTTCATATCATTTCCATATTCTATATAGCCAACCCTTCTTAACCATTTGAAGGATCCAAGATTTCAATCTTTCATATGCCCTTACTCTTCTGGATTCTTGCTAAAGGCATTCGAAGCATTCTTGTGAACAAAATCAATATCATATTCTTGACTCTCTCAAGTTATAGATGTTGTCGATACCAATACTCAGCACCACACACATAGCATTTTAGAAGGAGTAGTGAGATATAATAGAAGATTCGAGCTTTGTTGGTTTTTATTCATTTGTATTCCTCCTTAATTACTTGTCATTTTATTGTTCATAGGTTCATTCTTAGTAGTTTGGTTAATTTATTCTCATTGAAATTCAGTGCTACTAACCCTCGTTATTGAGCATATAGAACACAACCTACACATTTTGACATGGAATTGTTCACAAATATCTTCAACATCTTGATTTTGAAAAGGTGTACTATGATTTGTGAGTATGGTTTGAGGAACTCCATACTGACAAATGGTGTTGTTTAGCATGAACATAGATATCTTCTTACCAGTGATGTAGGTGAGAGGAATTTCTTCCAACCTATTGGACCACTTATAGTGCCCCAATTTAAAATTTATAAAACTCAGCCCCTATCTTTTTATTATTGACCAAAATGCGGGATTTGCATGGTTGTTGATTCTTATCCTTGAAAATATCATGCTTATAAAAATGAAAAGTGGAAGCATAAATCTTTGAACCCCTTTGAACATTGTTCAAACTTGTTCAGAGTGGTTCAAGGGTGTTCAAACTTGTTCAAACTTGTTCAGAGTGGTTTGAGGGTGTTCAAACTTGCTCAAAGTGGTTCAAACAGGTTTAGAGCAAATTTTCAGTAATTCAGATATCAAGATTGAAGGCTCGTTTCAGTGGCTCAATCTGGTACAATTAGTTCAGACCCAATATTTAGATCCATGGTTCAAATGTAGATTTTAGGGGTCAGCTCAAAGGCATAGATTCGATGCAGACCAGATCACTAGTTTAGAATGCAAATATTAACTTGAAGGTTCAAGTTCACTGGTGGCTCAATTTCAGCAATATATTTCACTCAACAATATGTGATGAGTGAAGCATTCAAAGAATGGTTTCTAAACCACTAAAGTGGCATTAATGAGTTGAACAGATATCTATTAGTTGGGGGAGATAATCTATACCTCTTTGTCACTGATATAATGGGAAAGCTTGTTGTTGCCCGATTATTTTCCTTTCCACACTTGTCTAATGAGTATGATGATTGGTGAAGATGAACATATTCAAAGTTTGAAAAGAGGAAGAATGCACATAATTTGTGGAAAGAATGTATGCAACCTTGGGGAAAATGATGAAGTGATGCACTGCCAATAAAATAAAATTTCTGTCAAACAATCAGCATGGTTGTAGAAGATGAATGCATATAATTGGAGCCAAGGAAATATATATTTAACATAAATGGTCTAACATTTCTATATGTTATTAGGTGGGCTGTGTTTTGAATGAAAAATAGATACATATTTGTTGAAATGGGATGCATGACTGTCCCAGAAAAACTGTCTTGGTGCGAGAAGCATATCTTTTGTTTCAACTGTTGGATTTGGCCAAATTGTTTATATGTTGTGCATAGGCAAGTTACGGAGGTTCCCATTGAAGTGATCTTTGAAATTCATCCTGGTTCAAAAGATACGGAGGACTGTGTGCAAGCAAGTTGAAACAAATAATTCTGGACATAAAGCTTAATCATTTATATTGAAGAATACCGATCAAAATCTCCACATGTTAAACACATAAATCTTCCATTTGTAATGTTTTAAACATACATACACCAATGGTGTGAAGTGTTATTATAATGTTTATTAACTAAACATTATATGGGTATTGTAAAAGTTATGAATAACTAATTCATAACTAAAAATTAAAATCAGTTATGAATAACTGAAAATATCATGAGAAAGAAGGGATTTCCAAGGGAGTCTATTAAGGGGAATTTTTTTTAAAAGCTAGGGGTTCGGATTTTTTTGGGAGTTTGTGTGCTGCCACGAAGGGGGGAAGAATTATTTTCTATTTGTAATAGAGGGAAATTGGATAGAATGGAAGGAAAAAAAGTTTTGATTGTGGAAAGTCTTTGTTTTGGTATCTTTGCCCGTGTAGAAAGATTTTTATAAAGAAAAGATGCAACATTTATTTTCAGATCTGTGTCATTTGAGAAGAGTAGATAAATGTTCTGTGCTAATATTTTATCTATTCTATAATGTGTTTTTTAATTCACAGCATCTTGATTCTTTTCCATTCCTATTGATTCATGTTGATGGTATAATTCTTTGTATTTGTTTAAACGCAACCAGGAAAGAAACTATGTTTTTCTTCTCCTTTATTATCTTGCTCTTATTTCTTTGCAATAGTCTAGTAGCTTGTCATATGAGAATGATACAAAAACCTTTATAAGCTTTCGAGTTAAAAGCTAATCCATAAAATTGTCATTAAAGATTCATTGCAAATCTTGTACGGGGAGTTGTACCTGAAATAATTCAGAGGGCGCTTATGCTGCCCAATTGCGAAGTGACCCAACTGTTAGTGTTGATTGAGTCTTCTTGTCTAGGCATGTTAGGGTTAACTTGTAAGTATTTTCTTGGAAGACAAACCTATTTACTAACATATTTTTGGCGACTCTACTGGGGATTCAGAATCAAAGATCAGTGCTTCTTTATTTCCTCATATTTTGAAATATCATTGTGTGAGATTGGGGACTCTGTATTTAATTCAGAAATTTTTTGGTGAAAGAATTCCAGTGTGTTATGGCTTTGATTGCAGCTCAGCCATGGGGGACACAAATTGGCCCTTTTGCATTGCCCCAATATTCAGCCCTGCCTAAAAGATCAAGAGAATATCTTCCAAAGTTTGTTGGAGATAAAACCAAAGACCCAAATGATCATATTAAATCAGTTATTGTTGCATGTGGGATTATTGGAGTGCAAGAAGAGGATGTGTTTGTCAGATTGTTTGTTGAAAGTCTTGTTGGAAATGTTGCTAAATGGTTTCATAATTTGCAAGATGGATGTATTACCAGCTGGGGTGATTTAAGGGTAAAATTTCTTGGAAGATTTCAGCCTGTGTTCGATACTTATAAGTTGTTGTTGAATCTCTTTCAAATTCAAATGAAAAGAGATGAATCTATGAGAGATTTTGTTGATAGATTTAATAGGTGTGTTGGTAAAATTCCTCAAGTCTGCTAGCCAAATGAAATAAATCAGTTATGTGGTTTTATTGCTGCATTACAAACTGAAATTAAATTTATTTTAAAAAGAAAGAAGACTCAAAATTTGAGAGATGCACAAAAGGAGGCTATTGAGGTAGATGATGATATGATTTTAAGTGGGATTAAATGCATAGAATAAAGTGTCATGAAGGTCCCAAAATCTGAAATTTGTTTTCATGATCAAAATTTTAAACCCATAGAAAAGTTTCAGCAAAGGAGACTCATATTGAAGGTAGCAAAACCAACACCACCCATTTCTTCCCACCAAAATCTAACAGTCTTTAATGATGAATATTTTTGTCCATGTCTTATGGATGAGAATATCTCTCATAATATTGCTGGAATCTATAATTTGCATGTTGAAGATGATGATGCTCATGGCTCAAAATCAAAAAATTTGATAGCATGTGTAGATGCATTTCCTATTGAGAAAATATTAGACAATGAAAGATCAAATGGTAGTTTTCTGGAAGAGTTTTCTTTTTCAGATTTTTAATACTTCTGACACAGTTTCAGCAAGTGGTCTTGATCAAGAAAACATGGAGAAGCAAGATGAATCTCAAATGCATGTTTGTGAGAAAGTAGGGGGTATTCCTCAACTTGATGAGAAAGTATATTTTGAGTCTTTCCAATTTGATTGCATGCAATATAATGATGAGTTTTTACAGCCCAAAGCACTAGAGAATTATGAGAAATTTGAAGCACAAACTAAAGAAAACTTATTTACTTCTCTTGTGACATCATATGCACTTTATGAACTAGAGGTATTTAAGTTTTATTATGAAGGCGAGTTGCCCAATAGTCATCCCATGTTGGAATCTTTTTGCTTTAATGATGATGTTGGTAATACATTTTTGGAGAGAAAATTTCTAGTAATGCAAAATTCAGATTTCAATGAGAAGATTCTTGCAAGTCATCTTTACAGCCTCAAGGAAGTGCAGCCAAAAGTATATGATGAGGAGTGCTTTTTTGAATCCAATATATGGTTTAGAAAGCTCTTACACTGCATTTGTATTGGATGTTGCCTCATAATGGTTGTATGTCATTTGTTGGCAATGATTATGTTTACATATCAACCACTTTTCCACACGGGAAACTACTTCTCTCAACTGGTAAATGGCTTCACTTGAGAAACCACATGCATCTCTAAATGTATGGGCTGCTTTCCCTGTCCTTTTGTAAATAAAGTTTTGTCATGGTTAGTTTAGCTTTCCTTGCTTTAGTTTTTTGCTTCTTTGTGGTTAGTTTAGGTGTTGTGAGTAGTTTGTTTTTCTTTCCGTCTTGTTTTGGTTGTTTCCCTACTCTCTCTGCAAGCACCTCCCTGCTCTATATTTTTCTTGACTATGTTTCCCAATGGTGCTAGCCACTATTCTTTGTAACTAGAGATTCTGGTGTTCTCTACTTTTTGCATGAAATTTTTTTTTCCAGTCAGAGCCAGCTGTTAGCCCACTTATAGTGCCCCAATTCAAAATTTTCAAAACTCAGCCCCTATCCTTTTATTATTGACCAAAATGCAGGATTTGCATGGTTGTTGATTCTTACCCTTGAAAATATCATGCTTATAAAAATGAAAAGTGGAAGCAAAAGTCTTTGAACCCTTTTGAACATTGTTCAAACTTGTTCAGAGTGGTTCAAGGGTGTTCAAACTTGTCCAGAGTGGTTTGAGGGTGTTCAAACTTGTTCAAAGTGGTTCAAACAGGTTCAGAGCAGATTTTTAGTAATTTAGATATCAAGATTGAAGGCTCATTTCAGTGGTTCAATCTGGTACAATTAGTTCAGACCCAATATTCAGATCCATGGATCAAATGCAGATTTTAGGGGTCAGCTCAAAGGCATAGATTCAATGCAGACCAGATCACTAGTTCAGAATGCATATATTAACTTGAAGGTTCAAGTTCACTAGTGGCTCAACTTCAGCAATATATTTCACTCAATAATATGTGATGAGTGAAGCATCCAAAGAATGGTTTCTGAACCACTAAAGTGGCATCAATGAGTTGAACACATATCTATTAGTTGGGGGAGCTAATCTATACCTCTTTGTCACTGATATAATGGGAAAGCTTGTTGTTGCCTGATTATTTTCTTTTCCACACTTGTCTAATGAGTATGATGATTAGTGCAGATGAACATATTCAAATTTTGCAAAGAGGAAGAATGCACATAATTTGTGAAAAGAATGTCTGCAACCTTGGGAAAAATGATGAAGTGACGCACTGCCAAAAAAATAAATTTTCTGTCAAACAATCAACATGGTTGTAGAAGATGAATGCATATAATTGGGGCCAAGGAAATATATATTTGACATAAATGGTCTAACATTTCTATATGTTATCGGGTGGGCTGTGTTTTGAATGAAAAATAGATACAGATTTGTTGAAATGGGATGCATGACTGTCCCAAAAAAGCAGTCTCAGTGCGGGAAGCATATCTTTTGTTTCAACCATTGGATTGGGCCAAATTTATTATATGTTGTGCATAGGCCAGTTATGTAGGTTCCCACTAAAGCGATCTTTGAAATTCATCCTGGTTTAAAAGATAGGGAGGACTATGTGCAAGCAGGTTGAAACAAATAATTTTGGACATAAAGCTTAATCATTTATATTGAAGAATACCAATCAAAATCTCCACATGTTAAACACATAAATCTGCCATTTGTAATGTCTTAAACATACATACACCAAAGGTGTGAAGTGTTATTATAATTTTTATTAACTAGACATTATGAATAACTGAAAATATCACGAGAAAGAAGGGATTTCCAAGGGAGTCTATTAAGGGGAATTTTTTTCAAAAGCTAGGGTTTCGGCTTTTTCTGGGAGTCTGTGTGTTACCACGAAGGGGGAAAGAATTATTTTATGTTTGTAATAGAGGGAAATTGGACAAAATGGAAGGAAAAATTTTTTTGATTGTGTAAAGTCTTTGTTTTGGTATCTTTGCCTGTGTAGCAAGATTTTTATAAAGAAAAGACACAACATTTATTCTCAGATCTGTGTCATTTGAGAAGAGTAGATAAATGTTTTGTACTAATATTTTATCTATTCTATAATGTGTGTTTTAATTCACAGGATCTTGATTCTTTTCCACTTCTATTGATTCCTGTTGATGGTATAATTCTTTGTATTTGTTTAAACGCAACCAGGAAAGAAACTGTGTTTTTCTTCTCCTTTATTATCTTTCTCTTATTTCTTTGCAATAGTCTAGTAGCTTATCATCTAAGAATGATACAAAAACCTTTATAAGCTTTTGAGTTAAATGCTAATCCATAAAATTTTTCGTTAAATATTCATTGTAAATCTTGTATGGGGAGTTGTACCTAAAATAATTCAGAGGGCGCTTACGCTGTCCAATCGCGAAGCGACCCAACTGTTAGTGCTAATTGAGTCTTCTTTTCTGGGCATGTTAGGGTTAATTTGTAAGTGTTTTCTTGAAATACAAATTTGTTTACTAACACAGCCATTTAGTAAAGTAATTTGTTGTTGTAATGATTTACTTGTGTCCATTAGAAAAGGTTGGTGTAATCTTACCCACTAGGTCAAATCCCCACTTAGAAAATGGTGATGGTGAAGTGATGAGATTGAGTTCTTTGGTGGGTGCATGGATGAGGTCTCCCTGAATCTGACATTGTCTACACCTTTGGACATACATGTTGGCATTTGTCTCTACTATGGGTCAGTAGTATCCCATTTAGATGATATTATTTGCTAAGTTATTGCCACCTATGTGTGCTCTACATATTCTATCATGTACCTTGTACAGGGCTCTCTGAGATTCTGTTGAAGTGATACATCATAAAAGTGTTACATCTAGACTTTGTATCTATAGAGTACTAGCGAGAAGGGTGTACCTAAAAGCTTGGTGAATAAGGGACTTCTTTTGGTTCCTAGACAAGTCGGGTGATAGGATACTATTTTGGAGGTAGTTCTACACATTATGGTACCATGGGGTTTCAGGATCAACAATGATTCACACTCACTCTGTGATAGGATATTGATGTGCTAGTATCATGAGTTTCTCTACCAAAAACTGGAATCTGGTCTCATTGTCTGCCATGTCGATCAAGGTTTCTATGGTAGCCATCACATCTTCTGATTTGTTTTGAAATCTTGGTACTTTCTCAAACATAATGAAATGGAATGAAGCCTACAGCCTGTCCATCTATTCTCTATATGGGATCAACTTCTCATCTTTTTTCATGTAGTCATTATTTACTTGGCTAATGACCAGTTGTGAATCACCATAGACTTTGAGGTTCTTGATCCTCCATTATATAGTTGCCTTCACTCTTATAACTAGTGTTTCATACTCAAGTATATTGTTTGTGCATGGAAAGTTTAGTCGGAAAGACTTAGGTATTGCATGATTATTTTGAGTAATGATTACTATCCTAACTCCTGCACCATGGTTTGTGCATGACCCATCAAAGAATAGTTACCAAATCTCTACTGTTGGTTGCATGGTGAGAATGGACTCATTAGAAAAGTTAGAAACTATAGGCTAATGACCCTATATGGGTGCCTCTTCTAGTTGGTCTACAATTACTTTCCCTTTGATATCTTTTATGTCCACGTACTCTAGACCAAATTCACTTAAGATCTCACCCATTTAGCGAGTTGTCTGGTGAGTGCTGGTTTACTGAGTAAATACTTCAGGGGATCAATGTGTGCTATCAACTTGGTTTGATGGTTCAACATGTAATATATTAGCTTTTAGGAACAAAAGACTAATATGAGGCAAAATTTATCAATTGGTGAGTAGTTGAGTTCATAGCCTACTAAAGTTATGCTAAGGTAGTGGATAACTCTTTCCTTTCCTTGGTCATCATATTGTGCCAAGAAAAATCCTAGTAATGACTCAGTTGCTGAGATGTAAAAAATTAATGGCCTACCTTGAATAGGTGGCACCAATATGGGAGACTTCAATAGATAATCTTTGAATATTTTGAATGCTTGCTTGCATTTCTTTTCCCATATGAAGGTCACATCCTTGTGTAGTAGATGATAGAATGGATGGCACTTGTCTTCTAATTGGGAGATGAAATTCCTTATGGATTGAAGCCTACCTTGTAAACCCATTAGTTTCCTTAGATTGGTTGGTGGTGGCATGTCAAGGATGGACTTAACCTTTTATGGGTCTACCTCGATGCCTTGATGTGACACAATGAATCCCAAAAGGTTTCCTGTGGTGACCCTAAATGTACAGTTTTTTGGATTTTGTTAGACTTTGTATTCTTGCACTCTATCAAATATGACTCCCAACACTTGTAGGTGATTCTCTCTGAGCATTAACTTGGCTATTATTTCATCCACATAGTCTTCCATCATTTTGTGAATGAGGTCATGGAAGATCGTGGTCATAGCCCTTTGATAAGTTGCTCTTGCATTTTTAAGGCCAAATGAAATTATATTCCAGCAATAAGTGCCCCAAGAACATGTAAATCAATTCTTGAGTTGTTCTTCTGGTGCAATTATTATTTGGTTATATCTCGAGAAGCTGTCCATGAGTGATAGCATTTGGTGTCCTACTGTGAGATCTACTATCATGTTGATATTTGGTAACAAAAATCCTTCCTTGGGACAACCTTTGTTTAGATCTCTAAAATCTATACAAATGCAGAACTGACCATTATGCCTTATTAGTAGTACCAGATTAGATATCCAATCTACGTATGGGATTGGTCATATGAATCCAGCATCTAGTAGTTTCTTCAACTTTGCCTTAACAAGTAATGCGACATGCGGGTGGATCTTTCTCAACTTTTACTTAAGATGTTTTTGCATTTGGTAACAACAATAGATATAGTAACACTAGCTCTAGATCTAGGCCTGGCATGCTAGAGTAGGACTGTGCAAAGTTGACTTGCCTTTCTTTGAAGAAGCTAATTAACTTCTCTTGTTCCTCTGATGTGAGTGATTTTTCCAAAAATATATTCTTTGGGTTCTTTTCATCACCTAGGTTGACTTTTTTTTTTCCTCAACTAGTAATGTAGAATTTTCCTTTGTTAAGGGGAGAAGGTCTTGCTTTCTATCCTCTATTGCCTCAGTGAGGTTTTCACTAGAAAATACATCTTTTTTGTTATTTTTTCATTTTTGAGTTAGAAAGTGCCTTGCGGTTTTCACTAACTGACTATTCTTTTTATCTTTTTCTTTTTATTTTTATACTTTTTTGACTGGAAAGAGGAGCTTCCTCCCCAAAATATGTTGTTTTCTATACACTCAATAATGAGGGTTAGTAGCACCTATTTTCAATGGAAATAAATTAATCAAACTACTAAGAACAAACCTACGAAAAATAAAATGACAAGAAATCAAGGAGGAATACAAACGAATGCAAACCAACCAAGCTCAAATATTCTATTGTCTCTCTCTACTCCTTCTGAAATGTTGTGTGTGGTGCTCTATATTGTTATCAATAGTGTCTATGACTTGGGATTGGTGAGAATATGATATTAATTTTGATCACAAGAATGCTTTGAATGCCTTTAGCAAGAATCCTACAGAGTAAGGGCATATGCAAGCTTGAAATCCTAGATCCTTCAAATGGTTATGAAGGGTTGATTATGTAGAATATGGAAATTATATGAAAGGTTGAGATCAATCCCATAGATTAGAGGATGAATTTTTGAGATCAAAGGGAACTAGAGAATCCATCAATAAACTCCACCTCCTCAACTTGGAGAGAGGAGATAAAGTTTGGTTAACAAAACAAATGATTATGAGTTACCTTTCGAATTGAAGAGAAACCTACTTGGTCCCCTAATAGAATGTCTTCTTTGAGTCCCATGAATTCTTTGATGGATTAATCATTTTCAAAGGTATCAATTTCATATTTTCCTTTTTCATCCCATTCTATTAGTTCAGGATGTACTAGACAAAGGTCCTCATGGCGGGATGACTCTGCTAGGGTAAATGGGACTACGATGATAGAGTCAATGAACTAGGAGTTTGATGTTGATGCACCACCTAAGGAATTGTTATTGATATCTTTATCAATACATGGATGGTCCTCTATGGTCATTTGGTTGAATTTGTTATCAAGGTGTATAGTACTGACTGACTGAGGGGAATAGTATGGGTTGCTTGGTTCAGAATTGTGGATGGATCTCCACTTGTACTAATGTGAATCAGTTGTGCTAGAATGCTCATTTGATGTCTCACTTTCCTCTTCATCTTGGATAGCTTTGTTAAGGTTTAATTGGGAATAAGAGGATCCCACTTTAGATGATAATAATTGTTGGAGTATATTGTTGATTAAGGCATGTTCCAAGTTTTGCCCCCAGTGTAACTTTGCAACTTTCTCTTGATCTATGGGTATGTCCCGAGTGGTAGTAATGGTTATTTTTTCCCCATATCCTAACCCTCTCTTATTTCTTTGGGTTGGTGGTAAAGACAGTTTCATGAGACCTTATTGTCTTTCCCCTAGACCAGTTGTACCATCATAACCAAACTTTTGTAGCATTGTGAAGTTGGATCCATATGTTGACATGAGTATGTGTGTCTGAGATGCTAACAATAACAGATTCATGGAGACCTCATCCATGCACCCACCCAAGAACTCCATCCCATCACTTTACCATGGCTATTTTCTAAGTGGGGATTTGACCTAGTGGGTGAGACTACACCAACCTTGTCTAATAGATACAAGTACATCATTTCAGAAATGGAGTACTTTACTAAATGGGTGGAAGCCATTCCTCTCACCTAAATAACTAGTAATAAGATCTCTATGTTCATACTAAACAAAATCATATATTGGTATGGATTTCCTCAAACCATACTCATAGATCATGGTATACCTTTTCAAAATCAAGATGTTGAAGATCTTTGCAAATAGTTCCACATCAAACAAGGTTTCTCTTCATTCTACTATCCCCAAGGGAATGGTCAAGGTGAAGCCACAAACAAAACTATCCTAAAGAACTTAAAGAACACAATCAATGAATCAAGGTGATACTATCATTTACATCTTAGTCCCACACTATGGGCATACACAACTAGTGTGAGAACCCCCACAGGAGCCACTCCTTTCTCCCTAGTATATGGATCAGAGGTGGTCCTACCCCTTGAAGTGGAAATCCCATCCTTGAGAATCTCATTGAAGAACATCATTTCATATCAAGACTATAGAGTAGAAAGACTCAATGAACTAGAGTTGTTGGATGAGAGAGGAAAAAATATACTCAATCACTTACAAGGCTGTCAGAATCACCTTAGAAGGAACTATCACAAGAATTTTAGACTATGCACCTTTGAGGTAGGAGACCTTGTACTTATGGAGAATCAAAAGAATCCATCAAAAAGGGTAAAACTAGGAAAGTTTGATCCTAACTGGCTAGGACACTATATCATTGTCACATCATGTAATAGTGGGGCATACCAACTAGAAACACCTAAAGGAGACCAGCTCCTATAATTCCCCACAAGGCAACCCGAGAGGACAAGACATAAAATATATATAAGATGCAAGTAATAATTTTTTTTTAACTAGAATAATATTCATCATTGTACTTCATATCTCTAAAATAAAATAAAAAAACTTTTCTACAACTTGAGTGCAAGATTTATTCATCTTAAGTCCTCATAGGTTCCCTAACATTGCTACTAAAGCAACATTATCTAAACTATATTCATAAAGGTCTTGTGTCATGCCCAAAAGTTGGGCAAAAACACACGAACAAAAATTTTAAATAACGCATAAAAATGGGATACTAACACAACACAAGGGTAACACGTGTACGCAAAATGGTGCAAAGGGGAACGACGAGACAAAAAAGGTCTCAAGGAGAGGAATAACTTTCACAGCTATCCTAAGCGATGCCTAAAGTTCCAAACTAGAATTGCATGCAAACCGAGGTAGTTAACCAAAAGTCAACTAGAGTTGACCAGAAGTCAACTATACACTTCAAAAGGGAAAGATACAACTAGGGTTCACTTTGAACCCAAAGGAAGAGTCGTACACGCAAATCAAGATAGTCTGGCTAAAAGTCAACTGGGGTTGACCAAAAGTCAACCGTGACTTGAAATACGTGAGGAAGGGTCTCAAGGGTCTACTAAGCGCTAAGGAAGCCAACGGTGCGCAAAATGAGATAGTCGACTAAAAAGTCAACCTAGGTTGACCAAAAAGTCAACCATCTCCAAAGGGCTCAAAATTGAAACCCTAGGGTCCAGAGGCTGTAAGGAATATCGGGTTCCAAAACTGAGACCAACTGACAAGGTTTGACCATGGTTGACCGAAAGTCAACCGTGCATGAAAATAGTCAAAAATAGCGATAATGCCTTTAAAGATGAATATCGCGTAGCTAAAGGGGGGTGATATGACCCCCTGATAAAATTTAAAGGGAGTTATCCCAATTGTTAATTATTTGATTTTAGATCAACAATCTAATTAAGTCTTAAATTTTTAAATCTTACATTTACCTCTAGACACCAATGTATTTATCACAGACTTAAAAAAAAAATTCTAACATTAACTTTAATAACATAAAATCTAATACACTATATTTTTTTTTTAAAATAAAACATCTACTTAAACATCTAATTTAAATTGTGAAATAAATCTCTATCTAAGCAATAGAGAATATCTTTGTTTTTAAAAAAAAATAAAACTAACATCTACAAAAATCTTGATTATTAAAATCACCCTTTAAAAACTAATCTAAAATATTTAAACTAAAATTCCATACGGAAATTATATAACAAATCTAAATATTAAATTAAAATATACAACAATATACATTAAAGAAGAAAAAAAAAGAAACATCTATATTTAATTTTAAAAATATCTAATTAAACTATCCTATTAGTAAAATAAAACTTAATCTAATCTAAACTTAATTGTAAACTCACCATAAAAAAAAATGAAATAATAAATAAAAAGGTTATGATATAACCCTAAAAAATATCGCTATGGGAGGGGGAGTAAACCGCAGAGGCGGCGGCGAGTTCGAAACTGGCGGTTGGCTCTAACCCAGCATCGGCGGGTGATATCCGCAGAGGGCGAAAGGGGGTGGAAGGGGGGGCTGTGGTGGCTGCTTGGCGGTGGCACCACCAGCCGCACGGGGCCGAGAGCAAAAGGCAGGGAGGGTAAATGAAAGGGCGGTCGTCGC
>MU223093.1:861513-873395 GCA_018584345.1 Thuja plicata | reverse complement strand
CCAACTTACTAAAAATAGTAAGTTTCCAAAAATAGCAGCTTTGTACAAAATAGCCCTTATTGAATAGAAAAACACATATTTTTGGGTGATGCAAGATTACCCTTACACCCAAGATGCTCCTGCATCATTTCCTCTTGTCTCCAATTCTCCCTTTGTAGAATCTTTCCATACAATTTTCTCTCCCTAAGGATATAATCTCTCCCTGTTGGAGTAATGGATAATCTCTCTCCCTTTCCAGAAAGATCTAATAATATGGATAATTTCTCTCCCTTTGACAATAATGCCTTACAAATATCTGACATTCATGTCAAACAATAATTTTTCTTCATGCATAATATATTCCTTGAATTTCCCTTATCCATCATTTATACAACAATATGCTTTGGTGCTCGGTTCTCATATATACCTATCTTTATATAGATGTAGCTTTGAAGTTCATCTCTTGCTTGCATCAACATTTCTGATATTTTGATAATATGTAGGCTGATGCATCCTTTAGTCATTTTATTGACTGGTAGACAAGGCTTTGACCCCTATTCTCTTTCTCAAGTACTCAAATATATCCTTGGGCAGTGGCTTGGTGAAGATATCGGTCATTTGTTCTTTTGATTGCACATACTCAAGTATCACTTCCTTTGCTTGAACTTGTTCTCTCAAATAATGATACTTGATGGCAATGTGTTTAGTCTTGGAATACATGACTAAATTCTTGGAAATATTTATTTCTCTGGTGTTATCACAATAGATAATTATTGGTTCTAAGATCTTCATATGCATACCTTCCAGCAACTATTTGATCCATGCAATATTTGAGAAACTTGCAGAAACAACAACATACTTTGCTTCTATAGTAGACTGAGAGATACATCCTTGCTTCTTTCTTATCCATGTGACAAGTCTATCACCCATAAAGAATGCTCCTCCAGTTGTGCTCTTCTAATCACCAAGATTTCTAGCCCAATCAGCGTCGTTAAACACCTTAAGTTCAAATTTTCCTTATCTTCTATACCATTAGCCATATTCTTCAGTATTCTTTAGATATCTTAAAATTTGTTTCACAATAGTCATATGTGCTTCCCTGGGGTTAGAAAAAAATCTAGCAACAATTCCTACTGCATCTGCAATATCTAGTCTAGTGTGTACAACATACATGAGTTTTCCAATCATTGATCTATACAAATTTTGATTTACCTATGTTGTCTTGTCCTTCTTTGTTAACTTACATCCATCGGTGTTCCAACTGGTTTGGAATCTTCCATCTTGAATATTTTTAGGACCTCTTTAATGTATTTGGAATATGTAATGAAAATACCTTCACTTTGTTGAATGATCTGTAGACCAAGAAAGAACTTGATCTCTCCAAACATAGACATCTCAAACTCTTTTTTCATCTCATTAGAAAATGATTTGCATAGCATATCATTTCCTCCAAATATGATTTCATCAACAAATATTTCAGCAATTAAAGTGTTAGCATTAGTATCTTCATTTAAATAAATATTACTATTTTCACTAGTCCTTACAAATCCAATACTTATAAGATAGTAATGAAGTCATTCATGCTAGGCTCTAGGAGCTTGTTTCAATCCATACAAGGCTTTGTGAAGTCTACATACCATGCTTCTCTTGTCTGGATTGACAAACCCTTCTGGTTGCTCAATGTATACCTCTTCTTCAAGTATTCCATTTAGGAATGCTGACTTGACATCCATCCAGTATACCTTGAATCCTTTGAATGTAGCATAAGCAAGTAGTATTCTTACTCCTAGCCTAGAAATGGGTGCAAAGGTCTCTCCATAGTCTATACCTTCCTCTTGTGCATGCCCCTTGCATACTAGTCTTGCTTTTTTCCTTATGACTTCCCCATTCACATTCAGCTTATTCTTGAATATCCATTTTGTATGATAACATTCTTGTCATCTAGTCTTGGCACAAGTGACCATTTCTTTTTCTTCTCAATCTGCTCAATCTCATCATTCATAGCACTTATCCATTCTTCATTATCAAGTGCAGTATTAACAGATTTTGGCTCAAACTCACAAATTAAACAATTTGAGTTTAAAGACTTACTTCTTGTTCTTGTACCAACTTTCTTATCTCCTATGATCTGGATGTCTGTATGGTTCCTTCTTACATATCTTGCAAGTACAGGTTCAAATATTTGTCTATCATCTTGATCAATATTTTGATCTTTATTTTTTTCTTCATTACCTTGCACATTATTTTGATCATTATCATGATTGTTGGTAATTGCAGCCCGACCGTCGGTTGCAACATTCTATTGTTCTGGAATTAAGCATTGTTTCTCGGGTAGAGTGTTGAGTTCTTCACAGTATTTTTTTTTTTTGTATCCCTCTAGTTCTTTTGTGCTTTCTAGCTCATTCTTTTCTGCAAATTTATCTATCTTTACATTTGCACTTTCAACAATTTTGTTAGAAGCCTTGATAAGACATTTATAAGCTTTGCTCTTGGTTGAATACCCTAGAAAGATACCTTCATCACTTTTGGAATCAAGATTTCCATTTCTATCATCCTTTAAGATATAACATTGACTTCCAAAGATTTTGAAGTAACTTACATTGGGTGTTTTACCATACCATAGCTCAAAAGGTGTCTTTTTGGTATCTTTCTTCAATTGTACCCTATTTAGTTGTAAGCAGTAGTACTGATAGCTTCTCTCTAGAAGATTTGGGTGATGCCTTTCTCTATCATTAGTGTTCTAGCACAATCAACTATTGATCTATTCCTTCTCTTAGCCATCCCATTTTTCTATGGTGTTCTTGGTGCTGAAACCTATCTTTTTATACCATGCTCATTACAAAAATTAGTGAATTCATATGATATAAATTCTCCTCCTCTATCTGATCTCAAACATTTCAGATCCTTACCTCTTTGTTTCTCTACCATAGCCTTATACCATTTAAACATCTTGAATGCTTCAGATTTACCTTTTAGAAACATAACTGTCATCATTCTAGAGTAATCATCAACAAAGAGAATAAAATATCTATCTCCATAATAAATTTTTGTCCTCATTGATCCACATAGATTAGTATGGACTAATTCTAGAATATCATCAGATGTATGGGTTTTACTTTTGAAACTAGACTTTATCATTTTACCTTTTTGACAGTTCTTGCACATGATGTTGTCGGGCTTTGTCATCATCGGTAAGACTCTTACATTTCTCCTTCTGCTTATTTTCATAATGTTGTCAAAATTCACATGACACAATATTTTTTGCCACAACCATATGTCTTTGTTTCTAGTCATTAAGCAAGTGGTGTTAGTATCATTCAGATAGAATAAGTTACCTTTTGTCTATTCACCAATACCAATCAATCTTCCTGATTCATTGAAGATATTTGCCTTCTTGTTTTGAAATGCTACTCTATGACGTGAATTATTTAGCTGAGAAAAACTCAACAGATTATAATTCAATCCTTTTACCCAATAAAATTTTTCACATTTAATCAGGTTATTCAACATTATAGTTCATTTACCTTCAACTGGACAAGGTGTATCATTACCCATTCTTACTATACCAATATTATAATACTCAAAAGTGTTAAACTTTTCTTTGTCATCGGTCATGTGGTGAGTGCAGCCACTATCTATAATCCAGATGTCATTCTTTCCAACCTTAGATATGAGTGTAGTTTCTTCATACTTTTCATCTTCATCTGAATCTTCATTCACAACCACAAATACCATCTCAATGTCCTCATTAGGTTTGGTGTCAGTATATTCATCTTTGCAAGTAGTTAGGTAGCTGGCTTTCTTTCCTTTGTCCTTGTAGTCTCGGGTATCTCTTTTTTTCTAAATGTCGGTAACCTCTGTAATCTTTGTTATCACCTTTTTCATATTTCTTCTCAAAAGATCTATCATAACTTCTGTCATCTTTTCTTGTGTTAGGACATCTTGCAGCAAAGTATCCAATCTCTTTACAATTAAAGCATACAATTGGTAACTTGACTTTGTATTTACCTTTGCCTCTCTGCATTCTTCTAGGCATAAATGCTTCTATTTAATCTAGATCTTCTTCTTCACTTTCACTTTCACTATCTCTTCTATATGTGTGTCTATGATTTGATTTGCTTATTCTCATAGAAGACCTAAATGTAGACTCTAAGCTTGGTAAGACACTATTATCAAAGCTATTCATCTCAAGTGAAATCAGTCTACCAATTAAACTATCAAGAGTAACTGTATTGTTTGCTACTGCTCTCATTTCTTGAATGGAAGAAAATTTAATAGCATATACAGGTAGTAAGGTTCTTAATATTTTACTTACCACTATCTCCTCTTCAAGCGTACCTCCAACTCCTCATATAGCATTGACTACTTCTTTTATTCTTATGTTGTACTGTGTGATGTTTTCTCCTTCTTTCATTCTGAGATCATCAAATTTTCCTCTAAGGATTTCTCCTTTGGCTCTCGGAACATTTATATCACCTCCATGTACAAGCTTTAGTTTGTCCCACATCTTCTTTGTAGTTTTGCAATCTTTGACATCTTTAAATTCAGCATAGAGCGTGAGGAAGAAATCTCTATGACAATGCAGTTGTGTTCATGCTTCTCTCTCAATTGATCTACTGTCAATAATCCTATGGGAAAAACATATTCAGTATCTAGGAATTGAGTAAAATCATTACCAATAACTAATAAGTGGAGTCTTGTCCTACTTTTTCATGAAGAAAAGTTGTCTTTGTTCAACTTGGGCACATCTTGTCTTTTCATCTTGTGATCTTAACTTAGGTCTTGAAACCTTCCTTTCTAAGCACACAAGATCTGATACCAATTGTTAGTAATAACTGAGGAGGGGGGGGGGGTGAATTAGTGGCCTCAAAATTTATCCTTCAAACTTAACCACCAATCAATAAACCTCAGATTATTATGTCCCTACAAGATGAATGCCATGAAATACTTATAATTATTAAATGTCTATCAGTGTTCTTTGTCAATACTTATTCTTTCTTGATTACTGATAAGCAGTATAACTATTTACCGAAACTCAATATATAATCAGAGTATACTAATCAATCCAGTGTTAACTATGTTAGATACAAAACAATAAAGAAATGAATCATACACACATAACACATGAATTTTTAACATGGAACCCTATTAGGGGAAAAACCACTGGGATTGGTACCCCAAATTTTCACTCTTTTGAAGTGAGCCTTGTTAGGAGCCAACCCTGTTAAAGGTTACAAATACAATATTAAGTGTGACCTTGTTAGGGGATTTTATACATAGAGGTTGTCACTTAGTATTGGGCATCTATTGCTACAATCCTTAAATCAGCCTCCTTCTTAGACCGTCAATAGGTATCGGGCAAGTCCAATGCCACTTTCATGAATCAACCTTTTTGGCACTCCTTGAGATGTACCTCAATATATAGAAGATTGTTAAGTCTTGCTTGGTTAAGAGACTTGATGCTTCAATGGTTAAAATAAAAAACTATGACCTATTTCTAATGCAACTTTGAATTCTATATTTTTAGATCTATTTAAGTACATTACCTCTCTGATCAATGTATCAATTCAATTCTTTGTGCTCCACACTTTCTGCTCTGTGATGTTGTGCCTCACTATTTTTTGGTGTTTGCAAAATTCCTTAGCTCTCCTTCAGCTTGATTGATGAGGACTATATGAAGTTATTCTTCATCAGTTTCTCTTCAAAATCCTCTTTCTATTCACTCCCCTTAATCCTATTCATAAATGAATTAAGCTTGTCCCTTTTATAGACATGATATTCACTATTTCTTGATTCTTGATTCTTGGCTTAAAAAACAATCCAGCCAATTAGATTTAAAGCATAACTCCTAATTTGTCTCATAATTATATTCTTGCCAACTGTAAAAATCATCTTTAAATCAATCACTTAACTCTGGTAAAATAAAACAACTAGTTAAGTCTATCTTTAGCTCTTTCCAGCTAGATATTTTGTCATTTTTTGAACTCTCTATTCCGTTGGTCACCTTTGTAGTTAGTTGTCGATGACAACTGACAGTTCTATTGGTGAGACTCTAGTTATCTTCATGATCTCCATCCGTTAGGAATCATTGGATTTTTACTTGTCGGGCAACCTTCTGACATGGCTTGTTCTGTGTCACTGTGGTTTTTCTTCATCGGGAAACACTATACTTTAGCTCGTCAGGTATCACTATGACTGTTCTTCTTTGCCTTTACTGATGGTATGCACTCCATTGGTGTTGTTTTTCACTCAGTGAATACTTGACTTTTATGTATTTCTGAAATCATAACCTTTATTCCTTTGGATCTCTTAAGTCTTTTGAATTATGTACATGACCGTACAGATGATATCAAGTTGACATCAATGACAATACAATTCATTAACTGTTTTAATGCCTTGCATTATCTTCAAATTAACATTGTCAAACATCCAATCAATTACATGTCATCAAAACTCTCAGGACCATAGTGAGAAGAAGATGGTCATGGCATACTGGATGGCCTACGAGTAGTCGAGTATCATGTGTGGCTCCTAGATGAGCTCAAATTCAACTAACCTTGTAGTCTTCCTTGAATCTCCTATAGCGCACGCTGGGTCTCTGCCAACTCTCACTAGATTCATTCTCTATCATCTCTCAAAATTTGTAATTATACCTGCACTGATGCAAATAGATCCTTGTGTCTCCCAGGATCTTGTTGTGTTTTGTATCTCACCTGAGAGGATGAAGGTATCCTTGATTCTTATTGGCCCACTTATGGTCCCCCCTTATTTTTTCTTATCTTTAATTTCACATACTTAGCAAAAATAAGATGTAATTAATAACTTTTGTCATGTTGAACCCAAATGATTAGACCAATGTTAAGTTCAAAGTTCATGGTTTAAATTTTTCCTTTCACACATGTGTTTTTTGTGTCCTTGTTTCAAAGAGTTGGTATACGACGGGTTGATTTCTTGAACTTGAACTATTGAACCTCTCGGTTCAAATTTCAAGGTTCAAGGGGCAAATGTATCAGTGTAGTCTATTCCTTCTCTCTGAGCATATCCCTTGCATACCAATCTTTCTTTGTTTCTATCTACTATACCATCTTCATTCATCTTGTTTCTGAATACCCACTTTGTTCCAATCACATTTTTGTCACTGGGTCTAGGGACCAATTCCCATGTATCATTTTTTATTATCTGATATAATTCTTCTTTCATTGCATTCTTCCAATCAAAATCATTACAAGCATCTTCAACACTTAGAGGTTCAATCTGTGAAAGTAAATATACCTCTTCATCCATTGCTAGACCTTTTTCTTTTAACCTGGTCAAAACACTACTTCTCTGATCTCCAATGATATCATCTTTAGAGTGGTATCTAGATGTGAATTTTGGAACCTTAGGTGTGTCTTATTCTTCTATAATCTGTGAGCAGACTGGAAGCCATAAAGTTGTTCCTGGCATATGCAACATTCAAAGACTTTAAAGTTTATCAAATGGATGTAAAATTAGCTTTTCTGAATGGTGATTTGAATGAAGAAGTCTACATTGAACACCCTGAAGGATTTAGTCTTTCAGATGAACATGACATGGTATGCAAATTGAAGAAAGCACTCTATGACCTTAAACAGGCCCCAAGAGCTTGGTATGAGAGACTTGATGGTTATCTTACCAAGATTGGATTCAAGAAAGGAGCAACAGATTATAACCTATAGACAAGAGAAACACCTGATGGATTATTGTTAGTTGCTATATTTGTTGATGACATTATCTTTGGGGGTAATGACAAGCTCAGTAAAGCATTTGCAAAAGAAATGCAGAATGAATTTGAAATGAGTATGATTGGTCCTATAAAATACTTTTTGGGACTAAATGTAAAGCAAACAGATAAAGGTATATTCATTAGTCAATCTAAATATGTGAAGGAAATATAGAAGACTTTTTAGATGGATGATTGTAAGCCAGTATGCACTCCCATGATAACTGGAAGCAAGCTTTCAAAAGATGATGACTCCACATGAATTGATAAGACATTGTACAAATCTATGATTGGTAAACTCATTTATCTAACTCAATCTAGACCTAACATATCTACTACAGTTGGCATTGTTGGAAGATTTGCAGCTGAACCCAAGCATAGTCACCTAATGGAAATCAAGAGGATATTCAGATATCTAAAGGGAACTATAAACTATGGTTTATGGTATCCTAAATCAGAGAATGTAAAACTTCATGTGTATACAGATGCAGATTGGGAAGGTTGTACTAATGACAGGAAGAGTACTTCAGGAGGAGCATTATTTGTTGGAAAGCTGACTTCCTGAGGAAGCATGGCTTATTTTGTGTTTTCAATCATGGCAACAAAGTCATGCTAATTTTCTGTCAAAGATAACTTAAGAGATAAAAAGACTCAGTGCACAATACAAAGAAGTCAGACAGATACAGTGATCAACACATTAGCGCGCATGTTAGAGACCACACCAGATTAGGAATTCTTAGATATATACTCTATGGTGTGTTTATATTCTATGTCCAAATGCACAAGATATAGAACATCAGTATGGAAAAGTTACAGACAGATTACTACACTGCAGTCTAGGAAACAATCTAGAATACAGAGCACAGAAGTTGACTAATGTTTTGATCAGCATGTATTATTTTGTGATGCTAAGGCTAAGAGCCTTTAGTTATAAGTTTTTAATGATGTAATTAATGTTGTTGTAAACAGGCTTGAGCCGACTTGTTCGGAAGAATTGTATATTTTGTTAAGAGGCTGACTAAGTGTTATGTTTTAGGTCATGCCTATTCATTTGTAAAGATATAAGTATGTAATGTATTATTATGTTACAATGTGTAAGAGAAGTCAATGATGATGTAAAAAAAAGTTATAGAGGGTCAATATAATGAAGTCAGGAGATGATATAGCTCTTTAAAGGAGTAAGAGCATCCACGCATACACGGAACTAATCAGACAATAGTGTCACTACAGAAGTTCATTTTTGATATAGTGCATATCGACATTCAGAGGGTTTTAGCCTTCATAATATTTGGGCAGTGAGCCATCCACCCCTAACAGGGTTATTATAAAATACTCCTAATAGGGTTAGACCTTTAACCAGGTCATTGTACTCAATTTGTAAAGACTACTTCGAACAGGGCAAAGGAACTTTAACAGGTTCATTATACCTAGTACAATATTTTGTGGGTACTAATCCCCATCAGAGTTTTCCTCTGGTCAAGGTTCTCCATAATCATAACTTGTGTTATGTGTTCTTATGTTATTATTCTTTGAATGCACATTTGAAATATGTTTAATTGGCTGAAATATAAATAATTGATAAACATTGATTCACCCCCCCCCCCTCTCAGCGTTTCTAACAATTGGTATCAGAGCTCTGGTCNAATATGTTTAATTGGCTGAAATATAAATAATTGATAAACATTGATTCCCCCCCCCCCCCTCTCAGCGTTTCTAACAATTGGTATCAGAGCTCTGGTCCTCTGAAAGAAATTTTAACCACTTGAGGAGATCATGGACCCAACTGTAGAAAAACATTTGAAAAATAATCTTGAAGCAGCTCTTGAAGATCTTCACAGATCAGAGAAAGAAAATGAAGAATTAAGATTGAAAAATGATGGCTCTCAAATACTTATCAAAAGGCTAAGGAAAGATATGAAATATTTCTCTACAAGTGATCTAGGACAAATGGTCAAAAGGCTTAATGAAGAGAATAAATCTCTAAAGGATAAACTTGAAGATTTGGAGGAACAACTTACAGATAGCCAGAACACCATTGAAGACAAGATCAAAGAAAGAAAACAATTTGAAGATGAACTTATACAGGCAAACATGGAAATATTGGAATTGGAGAACATGAAGAAGAAGTTGGAATCTAAATTAATAGAAGCAAAGGATAAGATTGATAAACTCCACACAAGTTGTGATTTGATTCAATCCCAGCTCAATGCACAAAGAAAAAAAGGGAACACTACTGGTCTTGGATTCAGTACAGCACAAGATGAAATCAAATCATCACAAGAGAAAGAAAAAACACTTGAAGCATCTTCAGAAGCTAAGAAAGTTGAAGATACTATAGAGGTTATATCTAAACCACCAAAAAGGGAAATCAGACAAGTTAACAGAACTTTCTATGCATGCAATAAACATGGGCATTTGGCAAGAGATTGCAAAGAGGTAAGACCTTTTCAAGGTTAATGTTTCTCTTGTAATAAATTTGGTCACGGGGCTATACATTGCAGATCTTAGTCATAGAAAAATCAAAGAAGAATGAATCAAAACAATCAAAGAAATCAACCCCAAAATAATTTGCAAAACATTACATGTTAGATATGCAACTACAATGGACACACAGCAAAATAATGCAACATGATGAAGAAAAACATCAGACCTCCTATCATTTTTCACACATGTGAAAAGGCTAGACATATCTCAAGGTTTTGTAGATCCAAAACCCAGAATCAAGAAGATCCCAAAAAGTCTCTATTTGAAGAGAAAGGAGAAGTTAATTTTGTCAAAGAAAATGAAGATTCAAGCAAAGTTTGGGTTGAAGTAAAGAAGGAAAAAAAGATTGACAAAGTAGTTGATGCATCCACAGTGGATGCACCCTCTACTTCTGCTTGAATAGACCTTCTTGGTCTTAGGGGGAGCTATTCTAGCTCAGAACCCACGCGCGGCTAGTGTACTCACTTCAGAGTATGCACCTTTGGATTCATGGTTAGAAGATTAGATTATAGTTGTATGCATTCATGCATTATCTATATTGCATTAGGATCAAAGTTTGAAAATCTCTATGTATGGTTGCAAGCATTAAATGCGACAGATCATATAAAAAGAAGTTTGTAGTCGATCATTTTCACAATTACACTCAAAAGCATAGAAATTGAAGAGCATTGGAGCACTAAGACAACAAAGCACAAAGACAACAGTTTGGCAGTTGGAACAAATAGATAATCAGTTTGAAATGAAGCTCTAGCCGTCGCGTCATTTCAGAATTCTATGGAAACCCTACTTAAACAATCACCAAGTAAGTAATGGTGACCCTATTTAAATTTGATATTGTAGAATGGAAGAGATTCATATTTAAGAAGCATCCATTCAAGTCTATATTGGATGATGTGGAAGGAGCTTTCTCTAAAACCCTGATTGGCATTGTTCATGTGGAAGATATCCATGCGTACATATATTGCAAGAAGGAAACACTAGGAGATTATTATATTGCCTCTCACATGGCATCAATGCTAAATAAGGACTTCACATTCAAAGATGAGTTCGCACACCTACAAGATAACCCTATCATTGAGTATTTGAATGTGCATGAGTTTGAAGAACCAGAATGGGTAAAAATCCTATTGAGTAGAATTCATGATGATCTAGTTTGGATTGGTGATGTCCCTGTCTGTATCACCGCAGACTTAATCCATCAATTGATTGGACTTTCAATGACTGGACCAGTATTTCCCACTGGTAAAGATGTTAAGAAGCAGATTGAGAAAGTTTGTTTGTCAAAAAGTGACAGGCGTGGTATGATAGTAGACCCCATCAAGGAAAATGACATAAAACTCATGACTATGATACTTGGATACAAGTTTCACCATGCAAGCAGGTTGAATAGTGTATCTACAACAATAGTACTTGCAGCAATCAAAATAGTAAAGGATAACACCCAGTACAACCTTTGTGAGGTCTTGCGTGGATAGTTGATTAACAACATCAGAATTGTCAAATATGATAGAAACAAAAAATTTAGGTTTGGATCTCTAATCATCTATTTGTATCATCATATAGTAGGAAAGGTTGCAGATCTCTATCTAGACAAAAGAAAACCTACAATGACTCAAATATCTCTCAAAGCCATAGTAGAAAGCAGTGCAAGAGATAAAATGGATATGGACATAAAAAT
>MU223093.1:800058-837545 GCA_018584345.1 Thuja plicata | reverse complement strand
TATAGTTTATTGTGGGTGCTAATTCCCACCGGGGTTTTTACCATTTGGTTTCCCCGTAATCAAATTGTGTGTTGAGTACTGTGTTATCTGATTAAGCATTTACTTTGTTGTATTCTAAAGTTAAAGATGTAAAAAGAACTGAAGTTACTAATAACTGATTCACCCCCTCCCCTCTCAGTTATCCTTTGGGACTATTCTAACATAGTTCAAAGTTCAAATTTATATGTGAAGTATGCGTTGTTGAAGTTGAACCTTGAACCGCAAGGTTCATAGTTCAATGTTCAAAAGTATAGGTTCAAAAAAAGAATTTAACAGTTCAAAATTCAATGATCCATTTAGGTACAAAAGATTCATATTCAAGTTCATAAGTAATTCAAAGTTTAGGAAATAGGGATTTTTAAATGATGATCTCATTCAAAAGCCAATATGTGTTATTTTGAAATACACAAGTCCACATGGAGCAAGGACTGATCTCCCAAGAACAAAAACTCTCAGGCATGTTGGCAAAAAGGATTTTGAAATCTATTTCTCAAGCATATGTCATTGAAAATTCCAAAGAATAGCTTATGGGTATCATCGATGAAGCGATAAGAGCCCAGGTAGAGAAATGAACAAATATGATGATTTTGGTACTAAGATACTTCATTTAGTAGGGAACCCAACCTTAAATCATGGTCCATGAATGAAGAAACAAATGGCATGGTTGACAGTCATTGATAATTTCTCATTTTCATTATGGTGGCATCACTATAATTTATGTAACTTTTCCCCAAATGTAAACCTTATGCAGAACACAAAACCGTGTGGATATCATGGTTACTATTGTTACTCATAGAAAAATGGGATAATTACCTATGGGAAAAAAATAGGAGTTGATGTGTATAGAAGATAATATTTAAAAGAAATTATAACCATGAATTTTACGAAGGCAGAAAAATAGTCTCAGTGTGGGGGCATAACTCTCATGTCAACCATTAGATTTTACTGAATTTTTTATATGTTGATGAGAGGTGAGTTTCCCAATAACGTACCAGAGTGATTGATGAGATCTTATCAGGTTAAAAAGTTATGTATTAATGGGTACAGGTCCATCAAAAAGAACCAGCAACCTCTTATTCTGGAAAATATATCTGAAGTGACTCTTGGATAATTAGTTATGAAACACTGAAGAATATTATGAGGAAAAGTATTTCATTAAATTTAAAAGAAAAGGAAATATATGACATGATAAATTGGAACCTCGTAATAATGTCAATCAAGCATTATTATAATAATATTTGTGAGACCCTTTAAATTGTTTTAAAAGATTCAGTTATATTACTGAAGAAGGATCCCGTATAATTTTTTATTGAAATATTTCCATGTTGATGGGGAAGGGGAGGATATTGATTTTGAGTATTTTTGTAACTAAGAGAGAGGGGATATATTTATTATTTTTCATCTTGTTTAAGAGCAGAGGATAAAGCGATCTATTGGTTTTTTTTCTATGCATTTGAAAATAAAGATAAGTGCATCTTCAGATATGGTGGTCTGAAAATGTAATTTTTTGAATGAAGTTAATCTATTAGTTGCCTCATTTATGCTTTTAGATATAGTCTTGTATCATTTTTTCAAGTGTGTGCATGTTATGAAAGCTATTGGTTTTATGCATTCATATATGCAATACACATTAGTAAATCTTCTCTTTATTTTTCTGCTATTGGGAAGGTTGAATGAGTGGTTTGTAGGCCATTAATTTGTTTCTTTTATAAGTTATAAATTTGATAACCACATTCATTCCATGTTGAGGGGTGAATGTTAGTATGCCTTTGTGTCTTCTGGTTAAATACATACCCATTTGTTTTATTTATTTTGAATCCGAAGAAGGGAGCTAAGCCTTCATATCAAAATTTAGAGAGCACTTGCACATAACCATTACAAGTGACTCAAATATTAGTTCCAAATTTTGTCTTGTTATTTGGGCATTAGTGAGTCATTTTGTCAACATCTACAAAAGGGACTAATTTATTAACTAATAGATTTTGGCGACTCTACTGGGAATCAAAATCAAAGATTAGTGCTTATCTTATTTCCTCCAACTTTGAAATATCTTTGTGTATAAAGAGATTGGTGACCCTGTGTTTAAATTAGAAATCTCTTGGTTAAAGAATTCCATTTTGTATGGCTTTGCTTTGCCCCAATATTTGGCTTTTCCTAAAGGGTCAAGAGAATATCTTCCTGAGTTTGTTGGAGATAAAAACCAAGACCTAGATAATCACATCAAAGCAATCACTGTTGCATGTGGGTTCCTCGAGGTACAAGAAGAAGATGTATTTTTAGATTGTTTTTTGTAAGCCTTGTTGGTAAAGCCGCTGATTGGTTTCAGAATGATTAGTTTGAGAAGGATGCATTACCGACTGGAATGAGCTTAAGGTAAAATTTATTGGAAGGTTTCAGCCTATAGTTGATACTTATAAGTTGCCTATGAATTTATTTTAAATCCAAATGGAAGAAGATGAATCCATGAGAATCTTTTTTGATAAATTTAACTGACGCATTGGTAAGATTCCTCAAGCATTCCAACCAAATAAGAGTAATCAACTATGTGTTTTTATTGCTGCACTCCAAACTGAGATTAATTTCTTCTTGAAATGTAAGAAGATGAAAATTTTAGAGAATGCACAAAAAGAATCAATTGAGATAGATGATTATATGAGTTTGAGTGGAATGAAATACATGAGTAGTTGTGTTGCAAAGACTCCAGAATCTAAACTATTCTTTCATAATGATAGATATTCACAAGTGTGCTCGCGAAAGCCTACTAGGACCTCCACTATTCCTAGCATTCACAAGACCCTATGTTTCCTTTTTAGGATATCACTAACCCTCACTATATTAGTATAATACTACCTCACTACCACTCTAAGAGTTGGTTTATATTGTGCTTCACAAGGGGACAACTACCATTAGTTTGTACTTCACTCTTTCACTCTTCCTTGGACAATTCCAATTGTATTTTCAACCTTTCAACTCCACAAGTGTCTGCAAGGAAATTTCTCATCTTCAAAAAAATTTTATACTCCACATGATCCCATTTATAGTAGGGTATCATAACTATTCCAAATGATCTCCCAATTCACCTTTAAATTTGGCTTTTAGGCCTATTTCTTCTAGTAGCCCTATCTGACATGTTTTTCCCAATTCTTGAAAAATAATCCCAAATAACCCCCCAAAAAAGTGGGGATTATGATACCCTTTTCAAAGTCTCAAATGATTTTGTAGGTCTTCTGGTCCTAGGGTGTTCGTACACTAGATTCCTAGAATTAACGACAACTAGGGCTAATTAAGCTAGATAAGTGTAGTCAGGTGACTTATGCTTGGAAATGTATCAAAATGGATTGGTAGAGTCTTATCCTTCCTAGGAGGTGTTTGTATATCCCCTAGGTTTCCAAAACCATTCTTGGTTTCCCACAACTCACTATGTCTCTGCAATCATAATCAGTTAGAACAATGTCAAACACCTAGCCGGGTACTCCAATCTTGCATAGGGTATGACTTTTAAAATAGCTAAACAAGTCTTTTGAACCTCTCCTTCCATATATACCCTATACAAAGGCTCCCTTCCATATTCCTCCATTCCATGATGAAATGCATGGTGGAGAAATATGGAGGAGCAATTTTGTTCAAAAGCACCCTATCAACTCCAACTACTAGTCTACTTGCAAAATATTTTACAAATCTAATCTAATGATCTCATAGAAAATTGCACACTAAACAAAAGTTACTCAAATATACCTCTAAATCTCAAATCCAACACTAAATTTTACTATTCAATCCATCTACTAATGCTTAAACACAAAACTAGTTGACTGTGTATGCAACCAGAAAATAGAGTTATTCTTGCTATTCAAAAACTTGCATTACATCACCATTACCTCAGGTAATGGGCTTCATGATATCTAAATATGCCTTATCCATAATTTTAGGCCACTACCATTAACTAACTTTTCCACTCTTTGAATGGAATCAAACTTGACAATGTTGTCAGATAACAATGCAAAGTTGCAAAATGTTGTCAAGCAACATTTTAGCAACTTTTACATCTTTTCTTAAAACTTAGTTTAATGAACTCTGATCATTATTAAATGATGTAAAAAATAATAAAGGCCTTCTTAGGTAAAAATCTAAGTGATTTTAATCCTTCTAGGATTCTTGACCCCAAATTCCCAATCTAGGCTAAATTACCCTAAACACACTCAAAACCTTAAACATCTAGTTGGATTGGTCCTAGTCGAATCCAACTAGGTACAAACATGCAAGACCTTCTAAGCTCAAAAAGAAAAAAAATAAATTTTCTAGGTTCAATACAAGCGACAAAAAAAACATAGGGATTGGATTTAGCCTAGGTGCTCCTACACCATCCTCCCCAAATAGAAAGATTTCAATCCACCATTGGATTGAGAAAGTTGGAATCAATGCCCAACTTCTTGAAGTGTGTCTCCCTGATCCATGTAGCTTTTGCATCATCTTTTCCATGCCACTTCACCAGATGTTCTTTGTAATCCTTCTTCATAGTCTATTTGTAGACTCTTGAATCTAGTATATTCTCTACTTTCTTGGGAGGTGTAGAGGGTAAGTTCAGTCCCTCCACTTCTTGTATCACCTCATTCAAACTCTAATCTAGATCTATCATAGGACCTTTGTATGAAACCAAATTTTCCACATTGAAAATAGGAGATAAACCAAAATCCTCTGGAAGTTCCACTTTATATGCATTGGTGCCATATTTGGACAGAATGGTACATGGGCCAATCCTTCTCATTTGTAGCTTATTAGGCACTCCTTTGTGCAATCTTTCCTTTTTCAGATGGACCATTACTAGATCCCCTACATGTAATTGGACATCCCTTTTTCTTTCATCCACTTTTTTATTTATATTCTTAGTATTCTCAGTCAAAGTCTTCCTGACTGTCTCTTGGACTTCCTTCATAGATTATGCAAAATCTTCTGCATAGCCACTTCCTTTGGCTCCATCTTTCAACTCACTAAGTTCATATATCCCTCTAGGGTTTACTCTATAGACAATTTCAAAGGGGATTCTCCTTGTGGTTCTAATGATAGTGTGATTATAGGCATACTCTGCCTATCCAATGAGTTGGTCCCAAGCTTGACCATACTCCTTATTTCATCACCTTAGGAGGTTACCTAGACTCCTATTTACCACCTTAGTTTGAGCATCAGTCTGAGGGTGATATGTAGGCTCAAAAGACAAATTGGTTCCTATATTTTTCCATAGTGTCTTCCAAAAATGGCTCATGAATTTTGTATCTCTGTCTGACACTATGCTCAATGGTAACTTATAAATTCTGACTACCTCCTTGAAGAATAGGTGAGCTATCTGACTTGCATCATGGACTATCTTGCAAGGAAAAAAATGGGACATCTTGCTAAACCTGTCTACTATGACATATATACTATCAAATCCTAGTTTGGTCCTTGGTAACCCTACAAAAAATTCCATACTTAAGAATTCCCATGGTCTACTTGGGATGGGAAGAGGTTGGTAAAGGCCTACATTGGAGGATGTGCCTTTGGATTTTTGACACACTACACAATACTCCACATATCTCCTGACATCTATGTTCATCCTTGGCCAAAAATAAAACCTCTGCACTAACTCTTGGGTCTTATTGACTCCAAAGTAACCACTAAGTGCACCGTTGTGCTTTTTTTGAATCAAATTTTGCCTAATTGATACCCTAGGGACACATAACTGACTCCCTTTAAAAAATAATTCACATTGCAAAGTGTAATGAGAAAAATCACCATGGAAGTGGTTCTTATGCTCCTTACATATCTTTTAGATCTCTACAAAGTCTTCATCCTTGACATATAGGTCCTTAAAACATTATATTCCCATTCTCTACAACTATACTTATTGTACTATCAGTAGCCTTCTACTTAAAGCGTCTGCTACTTTGTTTTGAAGTCCTTTCTTATGCCTAATATTGAAGGTGTAAGAATACAAGTACCCCACCCATTTCATGTGCTTGTGACTAAGCTTATCTTTGGAGTTTAGGAAACTAAGAGCCTGTTTTTCTAATTATACCACAAGCTCCTTAGGAAGTAACTAGTGCCTCCATTTCCTTAATGCTTAGACTTGAGAATACATCTCTAAGTGATAAGAAGATTACTTCCTCTTAGAATCACTGAGCTTCTCACTATGAAAATCCACTAGTATTCTCTCTTGGTTCAAAACAACTCAAATGGCCACATTACTAGCATCACACTCAACTGTGAATAACCTCTCAAAAATTGGTAGTGTTAGGATTGGTTGAGTGGCAATATTATTCTTCAATAATTCAAATCTATGGTTATCTTTCTCATTCCAAAAAAAATTGGTTTTCATCCATCCTTTGATAGTATCTAACATAGGGTTACAAATAGAACTAAATTTCTTAATTAATTTCCTATAGTATTGATCTAAACAATTAAAACTTCTCACCTATATTGCAATCCTTGGAGTAGGCTAGCTAAGAATGTCTTCTATCTTTCTTGGATCAATTTCAGGTTGCCTTGAGACAATACAAACCCAAGGTACACCAGCTCCAGCTTCATGAATTCAAATTTTTCCAAATTTATCATCAGGTCCTCCTCATGCAACTTCTTGAAACAAATCTGGAGATGTCTGAGATGCTCCTCTTTAGTCTTGCTATAGATTAGTGTATCATCTAGATATAATACAAAACATTTGCCAATGTAGTCTTTTAGGAATTCATTCATGAGTCTCATGAATGTATATGGGGCATTAGATAGCCCAAATGGGATCACACGCCATTCATATAAACCTTCTATAGTTTTGAAGCTTGTCTTCCATTCATCCCCTTCATTGACCCTAATTTGATGATACCCACTCTTTAGGTCAATCTTGGTAAAATACATTTCTTCTCCTAGATAGACCATTAGGTCTTCTATCCTAGGGATAGGGAACCTATATCTAATGGTAATTCGGTTTATTTCCCTTGAACTAGTATAGATTCTCCAATTTCCTCCCTTTTTGGGTGCTAAGACAATGGGGACATGACAAGGACTAATGCTTTTCCTAATGATACATTGGCTTAGGAGTTCTTGAATTTGCTTGGCAATTTCCTCATTTTATTGTGGGGTCATCTTATAGGAAGCCTTATTTGGAAGGGTATCTCCTAGGATAAAGTCAATTTGATGAATAAAAGCTCTCTTAGGGGGTAGGGTGGATGTTTTCCCATCACTTACTATGCTTTTGTACTCCTGGAACAAATCTTGCACTTATTTTGGTATCTTTGTCTTCTTGAATAACTTGTCGGTATTTTAATCTTTAGGTTTCAACACCAGTAAAAATATGACTCCTTCTCCTTCCTCTAAGGCTTCTATAAAATCCTTTTCACTGACCATAAGGACAATAGGGCCTGAGGACTTCTTTTCTCATTCTAACAGTGTTTGTATCTTAGAAGTCACATTGTCTTTCTTGAAAGAATATGCATTCTTTGCTCCATCATGCATGGCCTATCTATCAAATTTCCATGGCCTACCAAGAAGAAGGTAACATGCATACATAGGTAGGATTCCACACAACACCGTATCTTTATACTTTCCAATGGAGAAGTCCACCCATGCTTGCTCATTCACAAGGACATGTTGTCCTTTGTTCAACCAAGTAACCTTGTATGGGTTAGTATGTGGAATTATTGTTGGAAAGTGATCAAATTGGGAAATGTGATACACTTTTTGGTTGTCATTTATGGCAACACATCTAGGTTTAATATTGATTGTTTTGAAGTTAAGTTTTGGTATGTCCAAAATAGACTAAGTACAGAAACAAAGATACAATATTGTTTTAGATGTCAAAGACAGAGATCAATGAATTAAGGCATGCGAGATTAGTGGAAGATATTATGGAGTATGTCTAACATACACCTAAGATTGATTTGGTTTTGGATAATTGTACAGAGAGTTATGAGGATTTGAAGACAGATAGACAATAGAGAACACCGATACAAAGCAGTTGGACAATAGGGAAGAATAAAGAAGCAAGACTTGGACCCTAGGAAATCGAAGACATATTTTTGTTGTTGATAGTCTATACTTTGACTATGCAAGAGCACCAAATATACATTTAATGTTTACTATATTAATTGTATTATGTAATGAAGGTTGACTTGACAATGTTTATAACATTTATTCTAAGACCCGACTTTGTAAAGTTAAAGGATATATATGTAAGATCTTTTTGGTAAAGATTATGAGTTGTGAGTAAGTGAAGGATATGGAGAGAAGACATGTGAATGGAAGAGAAGAGAATGACAGAGCTATAAAGGAACTATCAAAGAATTTGTGATGCTTGTTTTTGTTCATCACTAAGAACCTTTTTGTAATAGAATTACATTGTAAGAGCTGTAAGCTCATTGACCCCTAACATGGTGTTGTGAACCTTTAACAAGGTTTTTATTCCTTTAAAAAGGAAATGTACTATGTAATATTCAGCTCCTAATAGGGCTAGGTCTTCTTACAGGGACATTATACTTTAGTGCATGCTTGTGGGTATCATCCCGACTGAGGTTTTCCCTTGGCCAGGGTTTCCTTGTAAACAAATCATGGTGTTATGAGTTATGTGTTATTTATTTATATTCTTTCCTTTACTACAATTGTATGGTTAATGTTCAAGTGGTTGAAGAATTTAATTAACTATTATAATACTAATTCACACCCCCTCTTAGTATTATCCAATCCTAACAATCAGTATCAGAGATTTTGGCCCTTGGAGAGAAAGCCTAACGGCTTGAGGGAGATCAGAATGGATTTGAACGGTTTGCAGGAGAAATTTGAAGCTACACTTGAATATCTTGATAATGCTAAAGCAAAAAATGGAGAATTGAAGTTCAACCTTCGAAGAGCTGAGAAATTCATAAAGAAACTAAAAGAACAGCATGAACTTTCTAGAAGTTAGAGAGAAGATCTTATGGTTCAGATAAAAGAAGATTCAGATGAGGACAATTCAGATGAGGTGAAGCAATTGAAAGAAGAGATTGAGACTCTAAAGCTTGAGAACAAGAATATGGCTAAAGAAATGGAGATACAGGAGGATGCTAAGAAGAAAGCTGAAGAAACCTTGAACAATGCATTGAATCAAATGAAAGATGAAGCTGACAACTACAAGAACAAATACTTAAAACTAGAGAAATACAATCAGACTATGAAAGGTGAACTTACTGAAGAAAAGAAACATATTGAGAAACTTCACACCAGAAGTGACTTGATTGATGAACAGTTAGACAAGAAGAAACCTAAAGGTGACATGACTGGTATTGGCTTCAATGAAGTTGAATGTTCAAAGAATCAGGAAGAGAAATCAATAGAAAAGATTGATGCTGAGAAACCATATATTGAAGAGCCTAAAGAGCATATCAGACCTTTCAGAGGTAGATGCTTTGGTTGCAACAGATTTGGACACATGAAGAAAGATTGCAGAGGTAATGCCCCTTTTAGAACTTTTTCTGGTTATTGTTTTAACTATAATGGATATGGGCACAAGAAGACTAAATGCAGAAGACCTAAGAAATCTAGATATAGAAAATACAATGGAAGAGAACCTACAATGAAACCTACATGCTACAAATGTAATAACATTGGGCACATTGTGAAGTACTATAAGTTACAAGTTAATCAAGAGAGAAGACCTCCTATATGTTACAAATGCAATAAGACAAGACATATAGCAAAGTTTTGCAGGTATAATGGAGTAGATAATAGAAGAACACCACCTCATATGAATTCACAAAAGAATGGAAATGATACTGGCAAGAGTATTGCAGATGTGAAGAATGATTTTGAAAATTGTTTTAAGAAAGAAGAAGACAACAACATTGGTAAGATATTGAAGATTAAAGAAAGTAGTGAGACATCAGTTCAGGGAGATTAAGTAGATGCTACTGGATCTTCACCTGAAGGTAGCAAGATAGAATTGACCTAATTGGCTGATCATGGCCTTCAGGGAGCATTAAATGCAATAGATCAAAATTTATCATGCCCCGCAAATCATGTAGTGAGCTCATGCAAGCTTGGGAATATGCCGAGCTAACATTTTGGCTCATATATCTAAGAGCGCATCATCAGTCGACTAGACAGTTTGGAGTGAAAAAAAGAGAAGTCATAATCTAACTTGTATAAAGCACCATGTTATGATCTATTTTTCTATCATTTGACAAGGAGTGAACTGAGGAGATCAAGGATCAGAAGTATTCAAACATTTCTATAGCTATCGTGCATGATCGATCGAAGCACAAACTCAAATTTTCACATGTGAAAGGTATTCTACATTATCTAAGCTATGGATGCACCTATGATTTTTGATGTTGTTGATCATCCTAGATACAAATTAAAGAAACATCCTTATAAGTCATGTGAAGAGGATTCAGAAGGAGAATTTTCAAAGACCCCACATGGTGTACTTCATGTTGAAGATATTAGGGCTTACATTCACTATAAGTATGACACATTGGAAGATACACACACACACACACACACACACACACACACACATACAGAAATTGAAAACATGTCTAAAAATGAAATCATGAAGGAAGAAGGGAAACACATTAGTCAGTTGAGTATAATGAAGATTATGGACTTGTGTGACTTTGATGAAAATGAATGGTTTAAAATACTTATGAGAAGGTTTCATGACCAATTCATATGGATTGGTAGCCAACCTGTGAAGATATGCAGTGACCTAATTCATGAGATTACTAGTCTTGATAACACTAGAGTTGTACCTGTTGTGGAGAAGCATGTTAAGAAGGAAGTTGAAACCCTAACACACTCGAAATGGGACAGAAGGGAAATGACAGTAAATGATATTTTTCAACAAGATGTAAGGTTGATTGCAATGATACTTGGTTACAAATTTTTCTATAGCAGTAGAACTAATTTAGTATTATCTAGAGTTATTATGATGGAATAGAGAATGGTAAAAGAAAACACACAGTACAACCTATGTGAGGTATTGGCACAACAATTCCTTGAGAATGTAAAGCTTGTGAAGAAAGACAGAACAAAAACCTTCAGATTTGGATCATTATTGGTACACATGTTCATTCATATTGAACATAAGTTTCTTGGTCTACACCCTAGTAGCTAGAAAATTGGAGTTCCCACTAGTATTTTGATTTCACAGAGTTACAAGAGACAAAACACTATTTGGGTAGATGGAGAACTCTTTGCAATGATTAAAATTTTACAAAGATAGATGAAGAATAGATATAGACTACATGAGGATATAGTTGAGAAGTACAAGGATACAATTTGTTTTATGGTTGAGATAGATTGTGTATGTTTTGAGGTAGTGACCCCTAGAAAGAAATGGTGTTACCCTATGGGCTATGAAGTGAGTTCCAAAGTACTCATCATGCAAGTAGAACATATTCTTACATTGGAAGTTGATACATTAGAAGAGAGATGGGGTACATATGAGGAGAAGTTAGAGAAGGTAAGAGAAGAACAATATAGAGGACAGAGGAAGAGAAATATTGCTAATATTATTCATGACTGTGGAGTAAAGGCTAGTCTATCTGAGGAAGAACTAAAAGATATGAAGAATAAGATGGAAAATAGATCCCTTGGAGTAGCTAGTGGAAGCACTAATGCCCCTTCCACCCCTAAAGTAATTATTGTTGATAACTCACCTCCACTACATCAGAAAGTAGAAAAAGTGAAGGAAGTTACTCCTAGAGTAACTAGATCTAGTATGCAGACAAAAGAGAAGAATGCAGATGAAGAAGAGAAGAAAATTGAGAAGAATAAAGCATGGAAAACTGACATTAAAATGTTGGAGAAAAGAGAAATTGATCGAGGAAAATTGGTCTCTATTGATAAATATTATGACAGATATGAAGAAATAGATAAACTAAAAATGGAAGACATTGTAATAGAACACATGCTTAGTTTCAAGAAGACACTTTTTGAAGTTGAAGGAAGCATACCCTCAGATTTGTATACAAAATTGGAAAGAAAAAAATGTTTGGCACAAGTTGAAGATGATCATATTAGAAACAAAGAGATTGATGACATGCTACATGTATTATCTGTACAAGAGAGAGATACTATATTCAAAGAATTGAAACCCCTATTGAGGACAAAGAAAAGATTACTAAAGATAATGGTGATGAAATATGATGAAGTGACTGATGAAACTTAGAAGGAACTTGAGAATATAATGTTGAGAACTACTTTTTTCAAGCCCCAACCTCCTAAGATAGATTTACCTAAAAAATTGGGAATGGAGGATAGCACAAACGACACAGAGACTAATGATGAAGAGAGTAAAGAAGACACTACTGCAGATTTCTATGTTTCTAGTGTGGCAGTAACACTAGACCCCTCACAAGATGAGAAGGACCCTTTTGCAAGAACCATGGACACTTCTATTGCTGATGAACCTAAGAAGGAAGAGGAGAATAAGGAAGATGAGAAGAAGACTGATAAAAAATAAGATGAAAAGGAAGAGGTAACTTTACCATCTAGCTTATTTTTGGAAAGTAGTAATGTAAATGTCGATAACATGGTTGAAGATGAACTGGTGAAACTGGCATTCATCATACTGAACAAAGCAAAGGATAAATTAGTATAGGAAGGAGATAAGAAAACAAAGGTGATTTCAAGAGATATTGATACTATGAATAAATTGCTTCCAGTACACTTAGTATTCTAGAACAAAGATGATATTGAGAATTTGAAAGTCACACTTGATGAGTTTGATGGCCATTTTGAAAATTTGCTGAAGACTGCAGAGGAGAAAGCAGAGAAAAAATATGAAGAGAAGGAGCTAATAAAAGTATGAAAGTCCATCTCATGGGACATAGGAGTTGTGAAAACATGTCTGATAAATGCAAAGAACTGCATTACACATGGGAGAAAGTTATTTGGTTACAACATGAATCCTATCAGAGATATTCAGAATGTTGAAGATATTATTGCAAAGGAAAGGGCAACTTTGAGCATGTTAATGGATGGTTGTGAAACACCTTCACAGACCACTATAGAGTTAGACACAAAAGTGACAAAGATATTGGCTAAGATCAGTGTATTGGAGAATGAGAAGGAGATAGTACTGAACAGATTCAATTTATTGAGGAACTTCATTACTCCAAAGCTATCAATACTTGAGGCACATCTGATAGATTCATTGGCTAAAGGCTTACCCACAGACTTGAAGAATTCTAAAACTACATCTTTTGCATTGAATGGATTGATTCATATAAGTCAGATTTTGTTTAAGACATGGAGTTCTGAAGTGAAGATTTTGGAAGATTCCTTCCAAGACATTCTAAAACTTGTGATCAAGAAGTGATAATTATTTGTATGCACCTTTTTCATTGTTGTGAAAGGGAGAGAAGAGAAGAGAGAACAAAAAAAATGAATGAAGAAGAGAAGAAAAAAAAAATATACATAAAGAAAAGAAAATGAAAAAGATGAGGAGAAGAAGTGGAGACTGTTTTGTTTTGTTGGAACACTTAGTAACTTTTTTTGTTAAGTGTTGCCATCAATACCAAAGGGAGAGATTGTTGGCAAGTGATAAAATTAGGAAATGTGATACACTTTTTGGTTTTCATTTATGGCAACACATCTAGGTTTAAGATTTATTGTTTTGAAGTTAAGTTTTGGTATGTCCAAAATTGACTAAGTACAGAAACAAAGATACAATATTGTTTTGGATGTCGAAGAAAAAGATTGATGAATTAAGGCATGAAAGCTTAGTGGAAGATATTATGGAGTATGTATAACATACACCTAAGATCGATTTGGTTTTGGATAACTTTACGGAGAGTTATGAGGATTTGAAGACTGACAGACAATAAAGAATAGCGATATAGAGCAGTTGGACAACAGTGAAGAACAAAGGAGAAAGACTTGGACCCTAGGAAATTGAAGACATATTTTTGTTGTTGATAGTCTATACTTTGACTATGCAAGAGCACCAACTATACATTTAATGTTTACTATATTAATTTTATTATGTAATAAAGGTCGACTTGACAATGTTTGTAATATTTATTCTGAGAGATGACTTTGTAAAGTTAAAGGATATATATGTAAGATCTTTTTTGGTAAAGATTGTGAGTTATGAGTAAGTGAAGGATATGAAAAGAAGACATGTGAATGGCAGAGCTATAAAGGAAATATCAAAGCATTTGTGATGCTTTTTTTGTTCATCACTGAGAACCTTTTTGTAACAGAATTACATTGTAAGAGTTGTAAGCTCATTGGCCACTAACAAGGTGTTGTGAACCTTTAAAAAGGTTGTTATTCCTTTAACAAGGAAATATACTATGTAATATTCAGATCCTAATAGGGATAGGTTTCCTTACAGGGACATTATACTTTAGTGCATTCTTGTGTGTATCATCCCCACTGGCGTTTTCCCTTGGCTAGGGTTTCCTTGTAAAAAAATCATGGTGTTATGATTGTTGTGTTATTTGTTTATGTTCTTTCCTTTGCTGCAATTGTATGGTTAATGTTCAAGTGGTTGAAGAATTTAATTAACTAGTATAATACTGATTCACCCCCCTCTCAGTATTATCCAATCCTAACAATTCTCTTCATCTTTAACTTTCTATCTGCCTCCTTTGACACTATGTTGTCAGTAGACCCCAAGTCTATGATGACTCTACATACTTTTCCCATAATTTTACATTTCACTCTAAATAATGACCTTCTCAGGCTTGGTTCCTCTTTCACTTTCTCCTTGATTAATGTTCTTCTCATCATCAAGTTCTCTCCTTCTTTAGACTCTAAGGGTATCTCAAGGTGTTTATTTCCACCACTAGACTCCTCTTGAAAATTTTTTACTCTCTTGTCATTTCCATGAGAAGTAGAGCCTTTCTCTAGACACCAATATGCAGGGTGTCCCATTTGGTTGCAGTGATAGAATTTCATTTTTGTAAAGTAGGAACCTCTCTCTGGACTATTGTTCCTTCCACTTCCATTGTTATTAGAGCCCCTTCCTCTCTTGAATCCTCCTCTACTTGAGCTCCCTTATTTTTTTTTTCCATAAGTTTGGTCTCTCCTTGACCCTTTATCTCTAAACTTCTACCATCATATCCACCTCTTTTTCCTTTATTATCTCTTACTCTACCTCTAGCTTTGGTAGTGCTTGAGTCTTTCTTCTTTCTTAACTTCTCTTCCACCTTAATAGTGATTTGGTGGCATCTCTAAATAGTAGTAGGGGTTAAGAGACTCATCTCATCCTAAATTTTCCACTTGAGACCATTAAAATATCTATCTACCTTCACCTTCTCATCTTATTCAACACAAGACCTTATGCATAGCCTTTGAAACTCTTTAGTATAGGAGTTCGCATCCAAACCTTTCTTTCTCAGAACTTGTCTCCTTTTATGCAACTGAATCTCATAGCCTTCAGGTACATATGCATCTCTAATTTTTGTTACCATAGCCTTCCATGTGGCTATGGGATTCTTTCCTTCCTTCTCTCTCTCATCTTGGATAAAATTCCACCAACTGAGTACAGACCCTCTAATCCTTTCCTTAGATACCTTTACTTTTTGAGCTTCTATTATGCCATCATACTCAAAGTGACTCTCTAGTCCTTCTATCCAATCTAGGAATATCTTTGGTTCCATCATTCCAGTGAAGATAGGAACTGTTTCCAATGCCTTACCATGCAAATCCCTTAGTGCTTTTAAGAATGGTTCTTTAGTGAGGATAGGGTCAGCTTTAGGGACCTCATAGTCTAAGGAAATCTAATTACTCTTTCCTTCAATCTTATCCTTCACTTCCTTATTCTTTTCATCTACTTGGTCCACATTGTGTTCCAATTGTGTCAATCTCTCTCAGAGCATTTTGTTCTCTTCTTCTTTCTCATCAACCTTCTTTTCCAACTTTGCATTTGTCACCATTTTAGACTCTCCTATTGACTCTACTAGTTGGAACATTCACCAAAAGCCAAATCCTATTGGCTCTGATACCAATCTGATAGATATTCCCAAGTGTACTCACACAAGCCTACTTGGACCTCCACTATTCCTAGTCTTCACAAGACCGTATGATTCCTTTTTAGGATGTCACTAGCCTTCACTATATCATTCTAGGACTACCTCACTACCACTCTAAGAGTTGGTGTATATTGTGCTTCACAAGGGGTCAACTACCATTAGTTTGTACCTCACTCTTTCACTCTTCCTTGGACAATTCCAAGTGCATTTTCAACCTTTCAACTCCACAAGTGTCTACAAGGATGTTTCTCATGTTCAACAAATTTTTAGACTACATGATCCCATTTGTAGCAGGATATCATAACTGTTCCAAACAATCTCTCAATTCACCTTTAAATTTGGCTTTTAGGCCTATTTCTTCTAGTGCCCTATCTAATAGGTTTTTTCCAATTCTTGTAAAATAATCCCAAATAACCTCAAAAAAAAAGTGTGGATTATGATACCCTTTTCCAAGACTGAAAGGATTTTGTAGGTCTTAAGGTCCTAGGTTTTTTGTACACTATATTCCTAGAATTAATGACAACTAGGGTTAATTGGGTTAAATAAGTGCAGTCGGATGACTTATGCTTTGGAATGTATCAAAATGGATTGGTAGAGTCTTATCCTTTCTAGGAGGTGTCTGTATATCCCATAGGTTTCCAAAACCATTCTTGGTTTCCCACAACTCACTATGACCCTACAATTGAAATAAGTTAGAACATTGTCAAACACCTATACGGGCACTCCAATCTCACCTAGGGCATGACTTTTAAAATAGCTAAAAAATTATTCTAAACCTCTCCTTCCATATATACACTATAAAGATGATCCCCTTCCATATTCCTACATTCCATGATGAAATTCATGGTGGAGGATTATGGAGGAGCCATTTTGTCCAAAACCACCCTGTCAACTCTAGCAACTAGTCTACTTACAAAATATTTTATGAATCTAATCTAATGAACTCACAGAAACTTGCACACTGAACAAAATTTACTCAAATATACCTCTAAAAATAAAATCCAACACTAACTTGTACTATTCAATCCATCTACTAATGCTTAAACACAAAACTAGTCGATTGTGTATGAAACCAGAAAATAGAGTTCTTCTTGCTATTCAAAAACTTGCACTACATCACCATTACCTCGAGAATTGGGATTCATGATCTATAAATATGCCTTCTCCATTTTTTTAGGCCACTACCATTAACTTAATTTTCCACTCACCAAGTGGAATCAAACTTGACAATGTTGTCAGACAACATTGCAAAGTTGCAAAATATTGTCATACAACATTTTAGCAACTTTTACATATTTGCCGAAAACTTAGTTTAATGACCTCCAATCATTATGACATGATGTAAAAAAATAATAAAGGCATTCTTAGGCACAAATCTAAGCCATGTTAATTATTCTAGGCTTCTTGACCCCAAATTTCCAATTTAGGCTAAATTGCCCTAAACACACTCAAAACCTTAAACATCTAGTTGGATTGATCCTAGTCTAATTCAACTAGGTACAAACATGAAAGAACTTCTAATTTCAAAATTAAAACAACTAAATTGGTTAGGGTTAGTACAAGACACAAAAAAAACATAGGGATTGGATTTATCCTAGGTGCTCCTGCACCACATAATCAGTATTTATATCCAAGAAAGAAACGTCTACAAAATAAATTTATCATGGAGGAAGAAAAACCAACACTACATATCTCTTACCACTCAAAACAAACAGTATTTAATGATGAAGATATTTGTGCATGTCTTGTGGATAATGATGATTCTTCTAATGACAACAATGATCAAAATTCAAAATCATAAAATGAAATGGCATGTACATTTTCTACTCAGAAAGGATTAAAGAGCGAAAGACCAAATGAAAACTTGCTGGAAAATGTTTCTTTTTCAGAATCTTAAATCTTTGCATTTGATACTTCAAACATAATTTCAATAAATTATTTTGATCAAGAATTAATGGAGAATCAGCATGAGGACAAAAGGCCTTATTGTAAGAAATTAGATGGAAGCTTTCTAGAAAATGTTTCTTTTTCTAAATTTGTTTCTTTTACATTTGAAGTATTTGATGCAATTCCAGAAAATAATTTTAATCAAGAAAGCATGGAAGATCATCATGAATAAGATGTGTTTAGTGTTGAGAAAATAGAAGATATCTGTCATCTAGATATGTAGGTAGATTATGAGTCTTTTCAATTTCTTTTCATGCAAGATAGTGAAGACTGGTTGTATCCCAATCATTAAAGGATCATAGGAATATTGAAGAACAAATAGAATAAAACTTGTTTTCCTCAGTTATGATATCCCACACATAATCTGAATTAGAGGTATTCAAATTTGATTATGAAGATGATTTATACAATATTTATCCCATGCTAAAATCATTTTATTATGAAGATGATCTTGATAATGCATTATTGGAGAAGAAATTTCCAGTAAGTGAAAAATCAGATTTTAAAGACAACATTTTTTATTGAGGTTAAAGCAGCTTTTGAAGGGAACTATAACCCTGTACATTATAATGAAAAATAGGTAGTAAAGAGAACAACGTAACAGGAAAAAAAAAGGAGACAATAGGAGCCCCCAACACAACCAACCAGAAAAAAGAAACTAAATAGACAAAAAACACATGAACACGAGGAAAATCACAGCTAAGTCATTTTTTCCATAATCTTCACCGAGTCAGACATCAACAAATCATATTGCTGGATGGCATCCCTGAGATCCTTGATTTCCTTACTATTGACAGCTTTCATCTTTTTAGCACTTGCCCTACTACGAGATCCAGGGCTAAAAGAGCTGGGGTCTTTAACAACATCTTCATCCACAACAATGGGAGTAGAGTTCCCTTCCAACACAGAGAGAAAATCCCTCAAGTTACTATTAGTCACCTTCGTGCCCTCATAATTATTCTTCATAATTCTATTGAGGGTGTCTTCTATGCTCTAGATATGGCTAGAGGTAGTCTGCAAGAAAAAATTGACCATCGCATTTATCTTTAGTTCAAGCTTCTCCATCAGCCTTTTTTCATCATCTTCAGCTTGGGTCTCAGATTCATTACTGCCAGTATGCATGGGCTTGGATAATAGTAGAGAATTTTTTTTCACTCTATCCTTGACCTTAGCATACTTACCATTAATATCTTTGATTTATTCAAACATCTAGGAATTCATCTGATAGTCCATCTCGGCATGCTCTTTAACCACCTACGTAAACCTAGTATTCTCTTGCCTCTTATCCATCGCATTCTCTTGACTACCCCCAGAATCCACTTTACCTTTGATCTCTTTGTCATTTTTATCTTCTTTATTAACATCAGTCTTCTCAAAGATAGCCCTAAAATTTGTGCCCTCCTTAGACGGTGAGTTAACATAGTTCACCAGAACATGGGAATTATGGGGAATGATAGTAATCGCATCGTGAGTCTTAGTAATTGGGGGGATTTTTTCAGCCTTCTCAGGGGATATATCCCTCACTTCACCTTGATTTATAGTATCCTCAGGAGAATATTTTCCCTTAGGGCCTTCAGTATCCATATCTTCAGATTTGGCATTGCTGGCTTTGTCACTTCTTGTTTCCTAAGAGGAATCACTATTATCCTCTTCCTGGGCATCAGTTTCATCTTCAGTTTCCATACCAACCTCCTTAGAAAGGAATCTAGTTGCTTCAACCATTTCAATCTTTTCATCTTCCTCCCTTACTTCAATATCATTATCAGTATCCATACCAGTCTCCTCCATGAGGGTTTTGGCAGCTTCGGCCAAGTCTTCAGTGGATTTTCCCTTCATCTTCTTTCTAGGAGTGTTACTATCAATCTTTATGGGTCTTTTACTCTTCTTCTCCTTAATATTACCATAGGATGGGGTACAATCCTAGAGACTAAATTTGGCATACTCATAAATGAGAAGAATAAGCCCATCATGAAGAATGGGCTTCTCAACACTCTTCCTATTTTCCATAATGCTACTACAAAGAGACTGAAGAAGGAGGTAGGGGAAATGTTTTTCCTCTTGTAGCTAAAATGATTCAAAAGCATAAAATGGAAGTTATGAACCCTATTATAATGACCCTCAAGTGTAAAATACTGCATAAGGGCTTTAACAAGTTTAGCCCTGCAAAGCTTCATATGGCACCGAAGAACAAAATCCCCACATTATTTCACAAGAAGGCCTCTTTCCCCAAGATTCTTAGGGTACATTCTAGCCACATTATAGGCCATAACCTTACCTCTATAATATTTCAACCCAGACATATCTAAGCCCGTAATCTTAGAAATAAGCTTCTCTGTAACACAGAAGGACTTACCCTATATGGTAACATTACTGTTATCCCAACTATCAGCAAAATATTTGGATATGTCTTTTTTTTAGCCATGTAATCTCTCTATTTAATCAGTGACCCCACCCTCCTCAATTTTTTCCTATACTTTAACCTCTTTCTTCCATTTATAGACGATAGGCTCTTCTCATTTTAGTTTACAACCCATTTTACCAGAAAACCACCCTCTTGATTTTAGCATAGGATAAATGCCAAAATCACAGAAAGAAATTTAGAGGAAGTGAATTATAACAACAATCGTCACTTTAAAGGAACTGATATCCCCATTCGCATAGTTTTATTTATTACTGCACTATCCATGGAGCATGTGAGGTGCTTGTATAAGGCAACTACACAAATTATCCTTTTTATCATCATCATTAGTAATTGATCCAAGATTTTGGTGGATTTCGTTGTACCTTATAAGGCAAAGGACTTCATTACTCAAGCCTTGATTTCCTTGCCAGAATATGACATCATCACTATACACTCCCACATTTGCCAAGCTATCAGCCACAATGTTTGATTCTCTAAACACATGTGTGACATGTGTAGCATCAAAGTGTGATAAGAGATTTTTAATCTTGGTTATGATGTGACTCATATTCCATGATGGTTTATGATCACCATTAATACAATTGATGGTATTCATGGATTCTCCTTCCAACCATAACTTGGAGCAATTCTGACTTTTAGCCAGTTTATAGGCATAGAGGGAAGCCATAGCCTTAGCAACATGGCTAGTTTGGGATCCAATATGAATAGCATTAGAATCCATACATATACCTTGTGAATTTATAGCAATGCACCCACATCCAACAATGCCTGGGTTACCTTTATCCATGCCATCAAAGTTAACTTTGTGCTAGCCAGGAGGAGGGGAGTTCCAAACAGCTCCCTCAGGATTACTGGAAATAGGCTTAGCAATAAAAGAGAAGTTCTAGTGATTAATGACATCCTTATCAAAAATTCCTTCCATGATTTTAGGCCTTATTTCACAAGCCATTTTGATTTTTTCAGAAATACTTCTTAAAGATTTAGATCTAATCAGCAAAGGCGTAGAGTTATTATTTTTGAATATCCTATTGTTTCTTTCTTTCCAAATCCTCCAAATAATTTTTCCCAAATGGTGAGAGAAGGGAGGACACCATTGGGATAATAACTCCTTAATAGTGTCAGGGAACACCCAAATGGTATTCCAATACTACAACACAACCCTCCAGACCTCCCTAGTAAAATGACAATGAAGGAGCAGATGGGAAGAAGACTCAACATCTTGCATGCATAGATAACATCTATTAGGAATGATCCAGCCTCTTGTAGCAAGATTCTCAGGGGTAACAACTTTGTCCTAGGGAAACAACCAGAAGAAAAATTTAATTTTAGGGATAAGGAAGGAGACAAAACCTTATCCCAATAGGGATCTGAATCATAAGAAGAAGATAGGGAGTAAGCAAAAGACACCGTGAAGCTACCACTAGGATTAGGGGATCAAATGAGCTGGTCATGATAGTTTTCTTTGATCTCCCAGGGGGTCAAGTCAAGATTTTAATGACAACATTGTTGTAAATCATTCTCATAATTTTGAAGATGGTTGTTCTACAAAAGTTCTGATTCATATTTCCAAGAATCATATATAAAGTGTTGGTATTTCTAATGCAAACCATCTTATTAAATATGGTGTTGACATATTTCTAGTAGTGGTTTATGATACAAAGTGGATTTTTGGACTTGATATCTTATTTGAAGAACTTCTATAGTTTATAATTAGTGGGTCCTTTCTTATGATGGTTGTAGGATGTTGATTGGGAATGGTGATTTTTACATATCATCCACTTGTCCGCACTGGTAGATACTTCTCACAACTAATCAATGGATTTACATGAGCAGCCGGGTGTGCTCTTAGAGGTATGGGTTGTTTTCCTTATCTCCTGTAAATAATTTTTTGGTGTGTTATAGGTATAGATTGCCTTAGGTTTTAGTTTTTTCTTCTTTTTTTCCCTGCTCCACTCCCCCCTCATTTGCAAAGAAATTCCTGATGTTCTTCTTCTTCTAGACTCTACTACCCAATGGCAAGGCACTATTCTTCCTAATTAGAACTAGGATGGATTGTCCATGTCATTTTTATTCCATGTCTCCAAATAGAGCTAGTTGTTGGCCCACTTATGGTCCCCCCCCCTTACTTTTTCTTATATTTAATTTCCCATACCAAGAAAAAATAAGATATAATTAATTTATTTTTTCATGCTCAACCCAAATGGTTGAGACAATGTTAAATTCAAATTTCATGGTTCAAAGTGTCCCTTTCATGCATGTGTTTTCTATGGCCTTGTTTCAAAGAGTTGGTATGTGGGGTTGATCACTTGAAATTGAACCATTGAACCTCTCAGTTCAAAGTTCAAGGTTCAAGGTACAGTTCAAAATGCCAACATCCTAAGGTACATTTCAAAGTTGTTGAACATGAACCTTGAACCACAAGGTTTAGATTTTAAAGTTCAAAAGTAGAGTTTCAGAACCATAATTTAGCAGTTCAAAATTCAATGATCCATTCAAGTACAAAAGGTTCAAATTCAAGTTTAGAAGTAATTCAAAGTTCTGGAAATGAGTATTTTTAAATCATGATATCATTCAAAATACAACATGTGTTATTTTCAAATACACAAGTCCACATGGCGAAATGACTGTTCTCCTGATAAAAAAAAATCACAGGCAAGATGGCAAAAAGGATTTTGAAATCTATTTATCAAGCATATGTCATCAAAAATTCTAAAGAATGGCTGATGGTATCATCAAAAAAGGGATAAGAGCCCAGGTAGAGGAATCAATAAATATGATGGCTTTGGCACTAAGATACTTGATTAAATATGGAACCCAACCTCAAATCATGGTCCATGAATGAAGAAATAATTGACATGGTTGATAGTCATTGAGAATTTCTCATTTTCATTATGGTGGCATCACTATAATTTATGTAACTTCTCCCCAAATGGAAACCTTGTGTAGAATATAGAACCACATGGATATCATGGTTACTATTGTTACTCATAGATGGATGGGATAATTACCAGTGGGAGAAAATTAGGTGTTGATGTGTGCAAAAGATAAGATTTAAAAGAGATTGTAACCACAAATGTTTTGAAGGCAGAAAAACAATCTCCGTGCGGGGAATAACTCTCACGTCAACCTTTGGATTTCACTAAATTTTTTATATGTTGGTGAGATTCCAATGTCCCAAAATCTTACCAGAGCGATTGGTGAAATCTTATCAGGTTAAAAAATTATGGATCTATGAGTACGGGTCTATCAAAAGGGACCAACAGCCTCTTATTCTGGAAAATATACCATAAGTGAATCTTGGATAATTAGTTATGAAATGCTGAAGGATATTATACAAGGAAAAGTATTTCATTAAGTTTAAAAGAAAATGTATTATATGAGGTGAGAAATTGGAATCTCATAATAATTCCAATTAAAAATTATTATAATAATGTTTGTGAGACCCTTTAAATTATTTTAAAATATTCAGTTATGTAACTGAAGAAGGATCCCACATACGTTTTTATTGAAAGATTTCCATGTTGATGGGTTAATATTAGTATGTCTTTCTATCTTCTGGTTAAAGACATACCCAATTGTTTTATTCACTGCAAACCCAAAGTAGGGAGATGAGCCTTCATATCAAAACTCAGAGAGTACTTGCACATAGCCATTGCAAGTGACTCAATTTTTAGTTCTATACTTTTTCTTGTTATTTGGGCATTTGTGAGTCATTTTGTCAATATTTGAAAAAGGGACTAATCTATTAACTAACAATGCTATAGCGATCTCTCTCCATTTCTCTACTCCAATTATTAAATATATAACATTAATAACATTCAAAACATACATATAACTTAATTTTTTCATAAAGCATGTTCATTTTTACTTACCTAGATCTCCTTCATGTTAGCTAGGATCGTCAGTAGCTGGAAACATTGGGTCTTTACCTCAAGATTTTGTTTGTAACATGAGCCTTCTACTCTCTCAATGGTCTCTAAAGGAAATATCCCTTGTGGGAGGAATATATAATGTGGCTCTTTATTATCACCCCCTAAGAGTATTAGCATTTATCCCCTCACCTAGCTCCTCCTCTACTGCACTATAGTCATTTGCCATTAGTGTTGCCTCCAGAATATCTCCTAGTTGTTCATTCTCTCTATCATCATCATCTCCCTCAAAATCATCATTATCCTCATCTCCATATACTAAATTCTCTCCTATAGAGAAGGGCCATGGATATCCTTTGGGGTATCCTACTTAAAAGATGGACTTCATCCCATGCACAGTGATGTGTCTTAGGTCATCTCTAGTCACACCTGTATCGATGACTATATCTGCTACCTTTATATACTATTTTGCCTCCAAATATATCATCTTTATGTCATCTAGAGTGGGTCATGGTATGGTGGTGGGCCTCTTGATAGTCCTATGTCCATGTGTATAATGTCACACTAGTATGGGAAGGCCCCGTGTCAGTAAAAATTTTTGCTACACTTTGTCAAAATAGAAAGGCACTACTATGTGATTGTGCCTTACCTCTAATAATATGCATCTTTTCATACATCTCATCTTCTAATCAGTATCCATCCATGATGGCATATGTCTATAGGGTCTCCAGATGATATTGGTTTCCTAAAACCGATCTATGGTCACTCTCAAATATAGAAAATCACAAACTATCATGATGAGCTCAGTGGATATCCATATACTCAAGGATCACTAGAATAAATCTCTGCTAGAAATTCTACCAGTCATGAACAAGTGATGTGATCAAACACCCAAACCTAGAATAGTGTACACATTGTTGGGCTCTATCTTTGATACCTCACAAATCTTCCAAGAGAGTAGTATAAGTGGGCTAACATACTCCTCCCCTACGATTATCCTACATGGTTTTTCTCCATGCATTAAACTAAATGAGCTAAAGGCATAGAGAAAATTATTCCCTTATAATAAGGAGTAACAAAAAAAACAACAACAACTATACACAAAAATATCTTCCTGACTAAAGGAACCTTGTCGAAAGCATGTACTAGTTCCCTTAGTGTAATGTGATCTTTGCGTGTGTGAGAAAGGGTTCATCCTGAACAATATATCTAGTCTCAATCAATATATATCTCTGATCTATCTATAATAAATATCACTATCCATCCTTAGATGGGTAGTCATAGGATCTGATATATGTCCTCTAATGTAAGTGTCATTTCACCCGTGGCTAGGTGAAATGTGGATGTATCATCATCCCACCTCTCTATCAATTTCATCAGCATGGCAACGTGAAATCTAATGTGTGGAAGACAGTATACCCAATATATCTCTGCATCTCTTAGAAATTGTATATCTTGTGGTCTTAGTCTATCATATTTCCCTTTGAGTAATTTCATAGCCTTCATTGTGTTATGCTCTCACATCGTAGGAAACTCCTATGATCATAGATCAAAAAGTGTTATCAGTACACTATATACATTAATCAAATTCAATCAGAAATAAAAAAATGTAGAAATACCTAGGACTAGGCCAACTATTTCAGTAGACTAGGTAGAATTTTTAGGACTAGGTTGAATTTCTAGGACTAGGTCAAATTTTTGGGTATCCTACTCTAGGCAACATCAAGTTCTATCTATGACTTAGTTTCTATATCTACGGTGGAAAGACAAAATGATGGAAATGAAAAAAAAGCATGAGTATCAAGAAATGCCTCATCCAGGGGTGTAACATCCTCTACTGCTCTTCTAAGAACCTCCATCCTTGTTGGTTTTAGCACTTTCTTCCTCAAAATTTTCTCCTTCCTTTTTCACAAGAGATAAATAAAGGTAATGTAACAAATGAGGTTCTAAAAAGGTAATAACTAAGTTATGGTAACTTTTAGGTTAGTTACTTTTTGAATATTTTTTGTTCACTAACATAAAATTATATTTTCTTTCATTTATACCTCCTTGGCTTCATTTGATCATAATTTGACCTAGGAAGCTCTAACTTCCACACCATTTCCGATGCTAGAATTATGATTCAGATTCCTTTCTATCCAGGTGCCTTTTGAAATGTTTTGAGTACATATTAAATGGTTTGGAAAATCATTTTTCAACAAATTTGTATTCACAGTTCATCGTGGTATACATGATTCCATTTTTTACCTTCCTAATAACAAGTAAAACCAGGTGGGGTATACAACTACTATCAAAATTTATAAAATTCCTTAGCAAGACCTAGGTGATTTATGCTTTTCACTAAGATGTGGTTTTTTAGGTTAAAGTTACTAATGGTTTCTTGCAAGATCTTTGTATTGGGGGCTTTGATATATCCTTTTTCATTTATTGATTCTCTTTGTTCTTTAGCATGCATATGCATGTAGTGTCATATACTACTAAAGTGGGGGATACATCTACCATCCTAAATTGTAAGCACTTGTGTGGGAGCTACAAGTTAACAATTTTTAGCACCCACCTTAGTGTATTTACATTGTATATTTGCATTATAGGACTTCATAATTGCACTTAATGCATACCAAATTTAAATTTGAGTCCTCTTCTCTCTCTAACTTGTGAAAAAATTGAGGTAAGATCTAATTTTTATGAATTATCCTCTATTTTCCTCCAATCACAAATTTATTTAATCTCTAAGCCCTATTTTACCTCATTTTCATCTCAGAATTTAACCCCATCGTTGGAATCAACTACAAATTTAAACCTCAAACTATCAGATCAACATGAACCTTTCCCTCAGGATTAATCCAAGTCCTCTGGGAATAGGCCGAGCTAGGTTAACCTTGTCCTAGATAGATCTAACCTAACTCAGCCATGTCCTAGGAGAGTGAGCCCATATTTAGGGCCTGGGTCCATCCTGATGGATTGAAAGGTTTCCAAATCTATAGTTGGCTATGCATTTTAGACTACCAAAATCACTATAAAAGTACACTAATTGCTTTATTTTGGCATAATGAAATCAAGTGCAACACAAAAGCCCCAATTTGATTACAAAAATAAATTTCAAGGTGAAATCCCAATTTTGATGAAATCCATTGAAGCAAGGGTTTCTATTGAATACCTCATTCAAGAATTCAAATCAAGCATCTACAACTTCAAATAAAGCATTCAACACATCATTTTCAACATCATGGAGTTTTAAATGGATTGTGAGGATGGTTAGGAGTACTTTTTCCCTTGGGGGATTGGTATGATTTTCTTGTTATTTTTAGATCTATGGATTGATGCTTTATATTTACATGATTTTATTCTAGCATTTTTGTGTTTTCATGCTAGGGTTTTAATTTATCACACATGAGTTTAAATCTAGACATTTTCTTTGATATTCTAGCTTATTTGTGTTCTATACATACTCTATATTCACAAGCACATCATATTTTACTTGTTCTAACAATTATCCATGGAGGTGGGAATCACAAAAATGGGGGGTTGACTAAGGAAAACCCCTATATAGCCACCCACACACACTCTTCTGATTTGCACATTTTGAAAGTGTACGTACTGGTACAAATCCAAAAAGAAAACAATCTTATAATTCCAAAACCATTCTGCATTCTAGTCTAGAAAGTCTTTAGACAAGAGCCAGTCAGGTCAATATTTTCCTGGACTAGGTCAACTCATTTTGACCTTTTCCTTTTTAGGACCAGAAAGCTTTAGTGCAGACAGTGATAGGTTACAGGTTGCCAAATCTGAAAAATTCCTGAATCTGAAACTCTAACAGTCAAAAAATTTAGTTTTTAAGTGTGATCTTCCTCTTTAATTTCCAGGTGTGCACATTCTTATCCCTATTCCCTTGAATTTACTTTCACAATCAGATTTTTCATTTTGGAGTTATAAATCATTTTCACAATCTCTATTGGAATCAACCAAATCTTATCCTATTAATTAGCTTAGATCACAATTTAGCACCCTTACTCACTTGGTTGTGCTTATCAGATCTTTGTTCTAGGATAGGATTTTTTATTCCAATGTATAATAGCCCCCATAGATTTGGTGAGTGATCTACATCCTAGCATAGCTCACCATTTCCTATTATACATTATGAATCTTTTCTTTTTATAAAATGGAGTCCTTTCTACCAAATGACATTGATAAAAACCTTCACATCGAACTTCCTCTTGGTTTTGAAACCAATTGTGAAAGGACGAATTTAAAGGATGTGAAGGTGACTATACCAAAAAATTAATAGGATATGGACCTACATATTCTTTATTTGAGATTAGTGGTGTTTGTATGACCCTTGAATTAAATTTTAGTATTGGAGATAAGAGCTCTCATTGATTCGCCTATTTTCTTTGTCTAAAATTTAAGTTGCCCATTGTAAACTATTTTTTTTGCATAGTAGAGATAAATTTCTCTATACAAACCTCTAAATTCTCTCATCTTCCTACGTACATGTACCCACATGTAAAAAATAATTCCACTTGAGTCGTCATGTATTTAATTAGATGTAAGAGATTCAATGGTGCGTATAAAGTATATAGGAGGGATTTCCAAGGTGAACTTGAAAATCTATGGATACTTTTGGCCAACTTATGATGCAGCCTACAATGTGTTGCTAAAGTAGAAAAAAATTATAACAATTCATCCAAATTTAGTGGGTGACTGTGATGCATAAGGAATATGTTGTTATTAATTTGTTTGAATCATCATTTGTTTTGAGTATTGAGACTCTTTATGAAGATTTTAGTGCCAAATGTAGCCCATGGATTTTTGAAACTATTAATTTGGTTTTGGTTTTTCCTTCTTTTATATATTAGATTCTTGCATAGAGGTATTAATAGACTTGTATTTTATAAAGGGACATGATATAGAAATTTATCTAAACCAATTATTTTGTCAAGAGAAATAATATTCTTCCTACATTGTAACTATGTTGGTTAGAAAGTCCTTCCATGATGCTCTCATTTCTCTCTCTATTGCTAGGGTTTAACTACTACTCTATTTTTGTCTTCTTCCCATGGGAAACAAAATGGGTTATGTGGAAGGGGAAAAAAAATGGGGTTCCCCATCCTATCCTTACCTTGAGGATGTGGATCCCACTCTAAATCCTAGTATTTGAACCCTACTCTCTAATGTACACTCTACTATGGGTCCTGACTCTTTCATGGATTCCTTTCTTTGTGGGTAGGAATATTTCTTCTTATGTTGACAAGCTATTGGGTGTCAGTTCACCTAAGATGGGAAACTCAGCCTCTAAGAATGTGTAAAGGGTTTCCTATAGGGTCAATGAGATTATGGTCCACGTTCCTAATGGGATTTTGAAGACAATTTGGTGGAGCTGGAACTTTCTCTAGTTGACAAGTTCCTTTCTTTTCTCCCTTGTATTGACCAACTAAGGAAATGGGTTTCATCCAAGTGGAAAGTAAAAGGCAGTGCTAAAATCAATGTCATGTCTAATAGTATTTTCCTCTTTATCTTTGTTAACAAAGAAGGTTTGGTTTATGTGCTCACATACGGTCCTTAGACCTATATATAGTATAAATCATTAAAATATTCCATCTCTTTGCAAATAAAAATTGAGTTTTGATGCCTAGAGTGATCTAGGTTCTCCGGCCCCTACTGAATTTATGTTCCAGGCATCCTTTTGGTATTTTGGAACTTTCAAGTGTTCAGAGGTATAGAAAATTATTTTGGCTCTCTCTAGAGGTGGATAGAATAACACAACAAACATCCTGACTCCTTTTGGTGGGAATCTATGTTAATTTTATGGTCAAATTTTTCCTTCCTTCCTTTGTTACTCTTCAATCTGAGTATGCCTCTTGGGAAAAACCCTTTGAGTATGAGAACCCCGTGACTTTCTGCCAGATCTAAAAAGCAATATGGGCATTTGAGTAATATTTACAAATTGCAGAAGCCTATTAATCAACACTAATAGATGTTGGTGTGAAATGACTCTCAATAAAGAGAAAACATTTTGAAAATGTTTCCTTCTATTGAGCAAGTGGAAGAGTCCCTAATATCCAAAAAGAAAAAGAACCTGGATAGTTTTACTGCCTCAACCTTTAAAGAAGGAAAAGATGACAAGTTAGGTATTGATAACATGAGGACTCTTCCCCTAACCAATAATATGGAGATTGAGAAGATTAAGAGAAAGGATGATGAACAAGCCAACATTGGAAAGGTTTAAGATAAAATTAATGATGCTAGGGTTTAGAAAGATACTATTTCTGAAAAAATCCACAAGAGACTATGTTGAAAAAGATGATTATTTACCTTAATATCTAGAGTAATAATGAGTGTGGTCCTATTTTTTTTACTCCTTTTAGGATGTGCTAAAATATTTTATCCAAAAGGTCTTGACATTAGAGTATAGTATGGAGAGATTGAGTACTTTTAAGGAGTTACTAGGTAATAAATAAAATACTGAGCCTATAACCACTCAAAAAAATTATAACAAGGCTCAAGGTTCTAAAAAAAATAAGGATAACCTATATCTTATGGGTTTTTCCTCAAAAATTTACCCTGGTCCAAAACCAAGACTTGTGATGGAGTTGATGATGAGATGGAATGGAATATTGTAGGGGAGAGAGGGAAAAAGAAGAAAAAACTAGATGTAGGAAATGATTTGAAACAAGGAAGATCAACACAAAGATATTATAGAGAAAAATAAGTGGCTAAAGATATATCAAGTAGAAAACAAAGAACCATTTATGGGTTCTTTGATACAAAAAGAAGAATAAATAGAGTAGAACACTCCAAATTGGAGTGGGCTGAAAAATCCAATGCTAGGTTATTCTAGTTTGATGCGTTAACATGAAGATTATATCATGGAAAATGAGATTCTTGAACAAAAATATGAAGAAGCACATGATTAAGTGCACTATTATGGAAAATAAAATTGATATCCTAATCCTTCAGGAAACTAAAATGAAAAAAGGAGTTAAGAAGATTTTGAATAATATATGGGATTAGGAGGTCAGTGTGTGTGTGATTTTATGCACCTGTTAAGAAAGACACAACAATTCAATAGAACATTATATTAGTGAAAAAGCATAAAAAGCAAGGGTTTTATCTAAATCACTAAAATCAATCTATTGCTTCCTATCTAGGAGGAGTTTGAAGAATGCAATAATCACGCCCTTAGATTATGCACAAATCAGTGACATATACAACCTAAGAATGAAATATTTGAATAAAAAATAATCTAAATGTTCAAGAAACATGCATAATAGCTCTAAAAATGAAGATAATAACAATGCACAATGACAAAGCTAAGGTGCAATGTGATTTCACAATTATCTCAACAGCATAACAATGCTTTCAACTCTGAAAATTAAGGGTCATTTGTGCTCAAAATTTATCCTATTTATAGAAGAAATGGAGAGAGAGAGAGAGAGAGAGAGAGAGAGAGAGAGAGAGAGAGAGAGAGAGAGAGAGAGAGAGAGAGAGAGAGAGAGAGAGAGGCCATTAATGGAGGTGTAAAATCCTTAATGGTGGTGTAAGAGCATTAATGGTGGAAGGCATTTAACGAGGCATGGTGGAAGGAATATGTATTAAATGAGAGCATTTAAGAGGCATGGTGAGGATTTAAGAAGCATGGGTGGGGGTTTAGGGTCAAGCTTGAGAATCTTGACTTTTGGGAGTGGGTTGAATTCCTAATCACAAACTTAGGAATGTGACATCATTAGGAAGTGGGTAAGGATGAATTTAAGATTAGAATTAGGATTAGCATAGGGGGAATAGGTTGGGATGAGTTTGAACCCAAGGTTAAGGTATTTGAGGTAGGTTAGGTTAGGAGAAATATTAATGAAATGAATTATATTTAATATATTCACTCAAAAATAGGGAAATTAATTACTTAAGCGTTTGATTGCCTTTGATAATTAATTAGGACTATAGCCAATTAATTATATTAATTTAGGCTAGAGGATAGGCTTTTGCAAGTGATGAGGCATAATAATAATTTCATTTAATTCCTTGTAAATTAATTACCTTAGCCATGTTTTGATTTGAATTGATTTGATTGGCTCAGGTGATTAATAAATTTAGTGATTAAATCACTTAGGAGATTAAATATGATTTGAAAGAATTATGCCAACTGATTGAGGAGTTGTCTTGTCATAATTGGGAGTATGTGTTAGGATGAATTCAGAATAACTAAGAGGGGGGGTGAATTAGTTATCCTCAGGTCTAGATGTGCCCATATAAAACTCTAAATCAACTTCAACAACTCAGATCTGCTCAGTAGTAATAAATAATAAAAGTGTGCAGTTTACTGTATTAATGCAATAAGCTTGCAGAAAATTAAAACAATAAAACACAACAATAACATTCACACATTTTAACACCATGATTTAACATGGAAACCCAATATGGGAAAAACCACTAGTAACATGCTACCAAAATTTTACTCTTCTAAAGTAATGCCCTGTGAGGAGCCAACCCTATTAAAGGTTACAAAACACACTATCAAATGTGACCTGGTTAAAGGATTTAATCATCCTATCAGGAGTGGCCTTGTTAGAGGACTTAGAACATTCCAATCTGAATGTCACCTTTTAAAAAGGATTTATACAATGACTGTTAGGTCAACCTGGTTAAAGTATTTGAACTGATACAATGGTTAGAAAGTAATAAGAAGGTGTGATCTGATACATACAACTTACTTTGCAAATCCATATCCAGTTTCAGCTCTAATGCTAATTCACTAAGTGGCCTCCATTTTTATCTAAAAATTCAGATCTTCTTGGAAATCCTTCAAGCAATCTCTCTCTACTTCTATGCTCAGCCTTCTCTGCTAGGTCTTACCAATCAGTCAATTAACCATGCAACACTTTGCATTCAACTTCTCCTTACACTTGGATACCATAAAAATAACCATAATAGGTTATATTATACCTCTTCATCTAGGTCAAATAAATAATTTTCCACTTAATCAAGATCATAGATCTTAGATTAGGTCAGATCCAGCAGATCTTTCCATCATTAGATTTAATTTACTTCTCCAATATAGTCATTAATTAACCATTGAATCCATGCATTAATAACGGTTTCCCATGCATTAAATGAATGCAGACCAATCTTAATTAATAATGTATATCCCAATAAAATTAACTATGTCATCCATAGATCTCAAATCTCATCAATAAATAAAATACTAATGCTCAGCTTTCTCTGTCTCCCTCAGCATTTCACTAGCACTCGACATCATCTTTGCTTTTCTCGGCATCACCTTTCACTTTTCTTGACATCGACTTTGATTTTCTTGGCATTGAGCTTCTAGTGAACTATCAGTGCTAGATAAACAACGTATCACTTTGTTAAAGTTCCAAATGATCAAGTACCCTAGTGTATACTCATAACTCAACCATTTCATTGGTCTTCTTTTTATCCCATTCTTTTCAAATCTTCATCAATCAATGGATAAGGTACTCAAACTTACAACAATAGTCTCACTACTTAAGGTTTGACATCAATCACAAAATAACAATTTTCTACATTGTAGAAATATTTCCAATAGTATGATCACACTTAGGGAAAATAGGGTCTATGGTCAGAGCAGAACAAATTAGGGTGGTTACATTTGCCCCTATTTGAATTGATGTGCGAGCAGCGCATTGATTCAAAGAAATTTTTTGATGTTGACTTCAGAAATTTTGAGAATTTTTCTCATGATTGAACCAAATGCCTGATGAGATCAGTCTCACACTTGATTGAACTAAACTGATAGAATTTACTTTGAACTTGATCGAACAAAGGTCAATAAGCAAAGATCTTAAAGATACCAATTCTGAACTTGGTTGTTGTCCAAAGATTGATAATACTAATTCTGAACTTGGTTCTCATCCAAAAGTTGGTATGAAGCTGCCAGTAGCTTAATAATAATCTAAGAAAAAGTAGACATAGGATATCCATCTTGTGAGAACCGAAGCCTTCAATCCAACAGTTTTGACTTAGTTAAGGAACTATCATGCCTTTAGTTTTTTGATAACGAAGTCTTTTTTAATGTTGTTTCAAGAAAGAATTTGATTGATGATAGTGTGATCATGTCCCCTCGGGAACGAAATTGAAGGAAAAATCATATCCCTCTATTAAAATGAAGTATCACTTGTAGTGAGCAGTTAGACCAAAAAAAGAGTGGATTAGAAGAAGTGAAGGAAAGAAGGTGTGTTAAGAGTAAACACATAGGTACCAAGCTAACTGCATGAAAAATGTGAGTTTTGAGACAGATTAAATGATGTCAAACCAAGATTTTTGATGAAATGTGCAATGTTAATGATATAGAACTGGGAAAACTGAACTTCGAAACATATGGAGCAATTCTGCATGTTCAGCAGTTGTCACAAAAATTTTACTGCACTATGTAAAATGGTGTAGGCACCTTAAATTTTGTTCCCAATTGATCAAAAAGAGAACAGAAATGGAGTTTTGGATGTTTGGGAGGAGTTTTGGAGCTCTTAAATAGCTCAAAAGGCAAATATATAGGCCCAAATGTACTTTTTACCCATTCATTTTCACATTCATCCTTGGTAATTCAGAGAGCTCTGTAGAGAAGATGGTGGTCCCTGTGCACAGGCATCATTTCAAGCTTGGTCATTGACATCAACATCCAGCTGACTACCCACCTCTGGTAAGTGCCCAAAACCCTACTTTTTGAAATTTCTAGTTTTCAATTTTATGCATTTTTATGCAAGTTAACCAATTTAGTCCTTCATTGTTGTTAGTAATAACTGAGAGGGGGGGTCAATCAGTGGCCTTAAAAATTTATCCTTTAAACTTTAATCCACCAATCAATACACCTTAGATTATTAAGTACCTACAAGATGCATGCCTTGAAATACTTGAAATAATTAATTGTCTATTAGTTTACCTTGTCTGTCCTTATTCTCCTTGATTACCGATAAGCAGTAAAACTTATTTACTGATGCTTAGTAAATATACAGAGTATACCAATCAATCCAGAAATGCATATGTCAAATTTAAAACAGTAAATTAATAAACCATACACACATAACACATGGATTTTAATGTGGAAACCCTATTAAGGGAAAAAAACCACTGGGACCGGTACCCCAAATTTTCACTCTTCTGAAGTTAGCCCTGTTAGGAGCCAACCTTGTTAAAGGTTACAAACACACTGTTAAGTGTGACCTTGTTAGAGTATTTTTATACATAGGTTATCACTTATTATCTGGCATTTATTTTTCTACCATCCTTGAATCAGCGTTCTTCTTAGACTGTTAGTAGGCTTTAGGAAAATGTTGCTACCATCCTTAAATCAACCTCCTTCTTAGGCTTTCAATAGGATTTATACAAATTCAATGCTACTTTCATGAATAGACCCTTTTGGTAATCTGTTAGGATATACCTCAATTATAGAATACTATTAAGTCCTGCTCTGTTAAGAGACTTGATGCTTCAATGGTTAAACTGAAACATTATGACCTATTTCTAATGCAAATTTGAATTGCAGATTTTCAGATCTATTTAAGTACAATACCTCTCTAATCAATGTATCAATTTAATTCCTTTGTTCTCCACACTTTTTTCTCTATGATGTTGTGCTTCACTATTCATCGGTGTCTACAGAATTCTTTAGCTCTCCCTTAGCTTGATTGATTAGGAATGTATGAAGTTTATCCTTCACCAGTTTCTCTTCAGCATCTTCATTCTATTCACTCCCCTTCTGTGTATCTGATTGCATGCGGAAATGAATTAATTTTGTCTCTTATATAGACATGATATTCCTTAATTCATGATTCTTGATTCTTGGCATGAAAAACAATCTAGCCAATTTGATTTACGGCTTTAACTCCTAATTTATCTCGTAGTTATCTTCTTGCCAACTATATAAATATTCTTTAAATTAATTACTTAACTGTGGTCGAATAAAATAAATAAAACAACTAGTTAAGTCTATCCTTGACCTCTGCCAGCTAGATATTTTGTCATTTTTTGATCTCTCTATTTTTTCGGTCAATTCTACAGTTCGTTGTTGGTGACAACTGCCAGTTTCATTGGTGTAACTTCAGTTAGCTTCAGGATCTCCATCCATCGGGAAATCTATTTTTAGTTCATCGGGCATCTTGTGATTCTACTTTGTCGGGATACACTATCTTCTTCTCGTCGGGCATCACTGTGACTTTTACTCTCTCTTTACCGATGGTGTGCACTCCGTCGGTGTTGTCTGTCACTTAGTGAATACTTGACTTTTATGCATTGTAGAAAGCATAATCTTTGTTGCATTGATTCTCTAAAGTCTTTGGCATTATGTACATGACCATACAGATGATATCAAGTTGACATAAATGACAATACAAACCATTAACTGATTTAATATCTTGCATCATCTTCAACTTAACATTATCAAACATTCAATCAGTTACATGTCATCAATCTCTCCCTTTGGCATTGATGGAAACATACTATATTGTCACACTATACAATTTCTAATACAATGTGAAATACAATTGTTGAGATTCATCAAATTACCAAATAGTTTGTTTTGATAACTGATCAAAATGTCTAACCATCGGTAAGCTCTGTGTTAGCTTAGATTTGATTCTTGCAGCTTTCTATGTTTCTTCTTCTGATGTGTTGTGTCCTATGTTAGTGTCAATTTCTCTCTTTTGACTTTTCTTTTTCTTTGATGTCACTGTCTTTTATTTACAACTTTTATACAAATTCTCTCCCTATGGATATAATCTCTCCCTTTTTGGAGTAATCTGATAATGAATAGTTTCTGATGATAATATGGATACATTCTCTCCCTTTGACAAAAATGCCAAACAAATATTTTACAAATATCTGAGATTCATGTCAAACAATTATTTTCTTCTATCCATAATATATTCCTTGAATTTCCCTTACCCATCATCAATACAACAATATGCTCTGGTGCTCAGTTCTTATATATACCTTTATGTATATAGATGTAGCTTTGAAGTTCATCTTTTGCTTGCATCAATCATGAATAATATTTTGATAATATATAGGTTGTGTTAGGGATTTTTCTTGTATGAATCACAATGCTTGAAATGTCTATTTGAATCATGTGCCTCTACTTCTGATTCAGAGACAAGAAAAGCCTAATTGCTAAGGACTAGATAAGGTCCTTCCTCGTTTTTGAGTTCCACAACTACTCAGGCAGGTTTTACCTTTAATGATGGCTGTTAACACAGTATTTGT
>MU223093.1:752203-772095 GCA_018584345.1 Thuja plicata | reverse complement strand
TTGTAAATCTACGGCTCGTTTATATTAGTGAATTATTATTATTACTATTCCGTCTTAGTATGATTAAATAAAGATATCACAAATATGATTTAATAATAATATCTTATTATTTTGAGATTTAAATTTCCCAGTAAACCTAATCTTTGTCGGTTATAATTTTTATTGAGAATTAAATTACAGGTATCATGTTAATGAAATTATTAATATTATTATGAACCATAGATTTAATAATGTAATTAACCATAGTTTTTATTGATATGGACTATCTTTAAGTTTATTTTTATCAGGAACATATTCTTAATTTTTAAAAGTAACCTAGTTTCGCATATATTTATTAATTATTTGAGATTAGGTCATTTATTTATTAATCAAATTAAGTTTTAATTTCCACCCTTATACTACTAAGATTATTATAAATACAAATAATGTTATGTTTCTTTTTATGAAAGTTGTATTTTTGTAAAATACTTAATTAAGATATAAATAAGACACTCTTAGGGAGTTTATCGTTATTGTATTATTGCTTTTATCAAGATTAAGTAAATTAGAATTTTAGATTTAATTTAAGTTCTCTATTGTTATAACCATTCATATATTCCCTTTTTATAAGTATTCTCTAGCGATGTATTATTTTAAAAGTGTTTCCGCCCAATTGGGTTTACGCCCCCGGGGCTTCGCATCATTAGGCTTGAGTTTGAAACTTGTTGGTAAATTTATTTTTTGTTGTCGTAATAGTTGTATACATAAAACACAAAAAAAAAATTAGTTGTGTTTTTGCCTAGATTATTTTGGGCATTACACATTGGATGCATCTACCACTCCATTGTTAACACCATTTTTTTTTTGTTTCCACCATTTAGGCTTGTTGTTGGAGTTGCTAGGTTTTTTTCACTTTGGAGAGTGATTTCTCCCTTTTTAACCATGACTTCTTTAATACGAATGGTGTTCTTGATCATCCTATCAAAGCTAGGGGAATCTTGCATTTGCAATGCGTAGTTCAATTCTGGTATCAATTTATTAATAAAGATCTCCATCTTTTCAGATTCGGGAATAGCCCTCAAATACCTTGCAAATATTTTCCTCCACCTTTGTAGAAAGTGTGTAAAGGATTTGCCAGTTCTTTGTTTATTGTTACACAGATCCATCATAGTTACATCATGTTGTATATTATAGGAGTAATGTTGGATAAATCATTGAATTAACCCCTCAAATTTTTTTACCTTAGGTGTAAGCTTTGAGAACCACTCCATGGCGTTTCCACCTAGGCTTCTTAGAAATAGCCTCATGAGGTATGTAGGTTCATGCATGTATTCTATGCTTAGAGCCTAAAATTCTCTTGCATGGTCATGTGGGTTTGTCTCTTCGATATATTTGTCATATTTTGCCATTTCCATGTTGGGAAGAAATGGGACCATATTGATACTCTTATTGAAAGGGAATGGACAAATGGAGTCCAAAGAGTATTTTGTCTTGGGTTTAGCCTTCTACTGTTTTAGATTTGAAAGCTTAGTGTGCATCAATGTTAGTTGTTTGGAGAGGATAGAGATAGGAGTTGACACCTCATTTTATTTTAGTTGTTCAACATCATAATCCTTAGGTAATTTTAATCCAATGGATGCTAGATGGAGAAAGTATTTCTCTTTGTCCTCACCAATTATATTTTCCAAGGTTTTTTGGAATTTCTTGCTCTATTTGAGTTTATTGTATTCTTCTTCAGTGATGTCTTCCTCACTGTCTGAACCAAACAAAGGACAGTCAAAGTGTTGTTCTTATTCACCATCACTATCTTTATGTTTTTGGTTTTTCTCATTGTCGTATTCCTCAAAAGCCTCACTCCATTCATGAGTGGGTTTTTCCATTTTTGGAGAGTCTAAATCATATAGGGAACTTCGAGATGTTTCTCCTTTTTGAAAGTGTAGTGATCTTGGAGTTACTTCTGATTCTTTAGAAGTGTACTTGTTGCATCTTGTGTTAACCATGTATTTGTATCTCAACTTTATCAAAGTTTCCCGATAGTGTTAAGTAGAGTCTCAAATTGATCAACTGAGTGTGTCTAGGTAGAGGTGTCTCTTGTATTTTGGTGGAAGTAAATGATTCCAATGTCAAAGGGTTAGAAGGCCCTAATAGTGAGCTAGGAATCAAGTTATTTTGAAAAGTGAATAGACCACACATATTGAGACTGGTTGTGAGAAACTGACAAGACATGCAAGGTAGATGTTTGAAAAATTTCTTTGAAACAGTAATCGTGAGATCAGAAAAAGCAACATGGAAAAACTAAAGGGCCAAAAGGGTATCCAAATAAACTATCTTTCTCTAAGAGGAAACTATGCAAGTGCCCACTATCCTAGATGTGACTCTCTTTGTGTGAGCTTTTTCAAAACCAGATGTGAACCTAAGTATCCTCGATGCGACCTTTCTCCCTAAAAATGATGTAGGATTGACCAAGTGCGATCTTGCACACTGCATGCGAGCTTGCACAACCAGATGTGAGCCAAGATTGACCAAAACAACTATGTGCCATTCTAGAAAGTTGGTGTCTGATTTGTCTTGAAGTTTGTGCAAATTTGTCTGATAATAAGTTGTTTTGAATCTTTCTAGTGAGTGAAAAATATAGCATGTAGCCGAAGGATTGAATTGTGTTGCTTGTTTGGACAATTTATCTTGTTAGTGAACTTTCAGACACCTCAAGAAGATTTTCATTATTAGGGGTGAACAAACACATTCTTACGCCCTATTTTCTAGGTAGAGGATGGAAATCCTCGCTCATTGACTTAGATACACACTCAAATGCTAATCAGAATATGTCCATCAACAAGAATGTAATGGCTTTAGTCATGATTCCATATTAGCCAACTCCAAATGCATGTAAGGGCACAATATGATGAGTGTCTTGGGGAAATTACCTTTTTCCTTTCACAAGGATTATCACCCTTTTGGGGGTGGATCGGGTAATTTGACTACAAAGTTTGTCATTTATGATGGGGAAATCCATTCGAAACCATCTCCCATAGAATTGCACAAGGAAAAATTGAGGCATGTAGACCTATGAGTACTCAAATATGTGTAGTCTCTCAAGAAAGATTCAAGTGGCTCCGCTCTACACATACCCAAGCATGTTCGAGGAATGATGTCAGAATTCCAAGAACAAAACTGATTCCATCTTTTGAGGCTTTGGCCTATGAGGAAACAAATATTTATAGTGAGTTGGAAGGGTTGGTGTAAAACCTGTCCTCACTTGGGTCATTTCCAGGAGATTTTTTCCTCAACCAGTAGGCCCTCTACGATTTAATAAGCATACAAAGGATTGGCGAGTGTAGGATTTCTAGCTTTCTGATTCTTTAAAAGAAGAATTGAATACTCTCCTAGTCCATGCCATTTTCTCTAAAACACTCCAATCAATGTTCATTCCCTCAAGCTATTTGAGCTTTATTTAAATATTCCTAAGTTATCAGAACATGGTACATGAAAGAAAATTTTGTTTTGTTCATTTGACCATAATTCTTAGTGCTTTTCTTGTTCAATTACTTTCCCAAAATGAATTAAGCGATGTTTTTTTTCATTGAACCACAAAATTTAGTGATTTGATTATTCATTTACTATCCCCAAAATTAGAGATTTTGTTTTCTTTGTTCATTTATCCCAAATTCCTTTCAAGTTTTAAATCAACGTTTGATTTTCTGATTTTCCTTAAAGAAAAAGAGCATACTTATTTGATTAATTTAACAAATGAGTAGAAAATGTTCTTAGTGTGAAAAAACAAAAACAAAATAGAGGTCAAGAAAAGGGGATGGAAACCTAAAAAACCACACATTAGGAATCCTTCTCCAACTCTTTTATATCTCACACCAATCTGCAAACATAGGTTAAGTTGTGAAAATATCAGAGACAACAAGTAGTCAAATATTAGTGGTTAGACTTTTCAAATTGCAAGTTCAAAAACTAGATGCGATCCTAGATTCCCTGAATACGACCTTTCTTACCAGATGCGATGAAATACCCCAAAAGTGATGAAATGTATACCAGATGTGAGCCTTTACCAGAAACAACTCAAGATATTTGGGATGTGAGCCTAGATTCCATGATGCAAGAGCGTATCTTGGATGCGAGCCTTTATCACCAAAAATGAGCTTGTACCTAAAACCTGTGAAGAAAAATTAGTGAAAATGGATGCAAAATGAGGTAGAATCTAAAATTGGGCCCCATGGTAGGCACCATAAATGTGTGTGTGATTTTATACACTTGTTAAGAAAGATACAACACTTCAATAGATCATTATATTAGTGAAAAAGCATAAAAAGAAAGGGTTTTATCTAAATCACTAAAACCGATATATTGCTTCCTATCTAGGAGGATTTTGAAGAATGCAATAATCATGCCCTCAAATTATGCATAAATCAGTGACATATACAACCTAAGAATGAAATATTTGAATAAAAACTAATCTAAATGTTCAAGAAACATGCATATTAGCTCTTAAAATGAAGATAATAACAATGCACAATGACAAAGCTAAGTTGCAACATGATTTCACAATTATCTCAACAACATAACAATGCTTTCAACTATAAAAATTAAGGGCCATTCATGCTCAAAATTCATCCTATTTATAGAAGAAATGTGGAGAGAGAGAGAAGGGACAAGGTCATTAATGAAGGTGTAAAAACCTTAATGGTGGTGTAAGAGAATTAATGGCGGAAGGCATTTAATGAGGCATGGTGGAAGGAATATGTACTAAATGAGAGCATTTAAGAGGCATGGTGAGGATTTAAGAAGCATGGGTGGGGGTCTAGGGTCAAGCTTGAGAATTTTGACTTTTGGGAGTGGGTTGAATTCCTAATCACAAACTTAGGAATGTGACATCATTAGGAAGTGGGTAAGGATGAATTTAAGATTAGAATTAGGATTAGCATGGGGGGAATAGGTTGGGATGAGTTTCAACCCAAAGTTAAGGTAGTTGAGGTAGGTTAGGTTAGGAGAAATTTAAATGAAATGAATTATATTTAATATATTCACTCAAAAATAGGGAAATTAATTATTTAAGATTTTGATTGCTTTTGATAATTAATTAAGACTATAGCCAATTAATTAGATTAATTTAGGCTAGAGGATAGGCTTTTGCAAGTGATCAGGTATAATAGGAATTTCATTTAATTCCTTGTAAATTAATTACCTTAGCCATGTTTTGATTTGAATTTATCTGATTGCCTCGGGTGATTAATAAAATTTAGTGATTAAATCACTTAGGAGATTAAATCTTATTTGAAAGAATTATGCAAACCGATTGAGGAGTTGTCTTGACATAATTGGGGGTATGATCAAAATTAGGGAAAATAGGGTCTATGGTCAGAGAAGACCAAATTAGGGTGGTTACAGTAAGTGATGTTGATGGTTCTTCAGGGGCATTTCCACCTCTTGTAATCCCCATAAAATGTTAGGTAATTTTTTTCACTCTTCAAAAAATAGTCTTATAATTATTTTTAAAGCCCAAAATTCAAGTGTTTCCTAGATACTGAGAAATGTTTATGCCCCTAATGTAAGATCTTTTAGAGGATCTTAATGGGACTCTCTAGCCTCCCTTATTCTTGGTAATCAGACCATTAAATGGATGATTGGTGAATATTTACATTCTTATTTATACCATTTATAGAAATTTGGGGGTATAGAGGAGATTAATGATAGTATGGTGGATCTGGAGAAGTTTCTCTCTAGGGCTAGTCTAATTGGTATTGATCTTAAGGGTTTAATTTTTACCTGGTCCAATAAAAGACATGGAAAAAATGTTATACATGTGAGGCTAGATAGATTGTTGATGCCTTATATCTAAACTAATTTAGTTGATTTCACCTTGAGTTCTCAACATAAAATTGGTTCAGACATAATGCTTTAATCATGGTTGGGGATGAAGGAATAAATAAAGGCCCTCCCTGTTTAGATATGAGATCATGTGATTAGTGCATCTTGACATTCATATCCTAGTAGAATGTTTGTGGAGACTTCCTTGCGATGGATCTCCCATGGTCCAAGGTAATAAAAAATTAAAAATAATCAAAGACAAGGTTAAAGGATGGAATAGAGTGTCATTTGGTAAAATCTTTAATAAAAAAAATGGGCCATAGATTTGAACAAGATTAAGAGAAATATGGAAATGGGAGAAAATGATGAGGTCATATTCTAAGAGGAGAGGTCTCTAAGAGAGACGTGGATCAGAATTAGCTAAAAGGAAGAAGTGTTTTAGAGACATAAATCTCGGATACAATGGCTAACTGAAGGAGGCAAAAACACAAAAATTTCCATCAATCTACTCTCAAACATAGAAGTGGAAATAGGATTAGGAAAATGAAACTCCTAGATAAAACATACATGGAAAATAAAGATGAAATACATAACATTTTTGTCTCCTTTTTTCTGACTCCCAACATGCCTCCCAAGTAGAGTTTATTAATACTATGGGTATGTTGAATGTTATTCCCTACTTGGTAATGGATGAAGAAAATAGAAATTTGGTGAGGAAAGTAAATTTTAAAGAATTTAAAGATTTAATTTTTTGTTTTTGTACCTATAAATCCCCAGGCCCTGACAACTTCCCTCCTACATTCTTTCAATAATTTTGGGATATTATTGGTGAGGACATCTATAATGCATCTTGATATTTTCATAACTGATAAACTCTTGAAAAAGATAAATTCCATCTTCAAATATCTTATTCCAAAGGTGACTGGAGATTTTTTTTTCATTGATTATAGACCTATCAGCCTATGTAACTTATGTGAGTGTTCCAAGGCTTGCTAGCACTACAACTAAGAGACCTAGCTTGTCTCTTCTAGGAACCTAATACCCTCTAGGTCCTGAATTGGCTTAGATGATTAACTAAGTCCAATTTCAACTCTTCTCTAAGAGTTCTCCACTCATGTGCTTCACCCTGAAAGACTAACACCCTTAGTTAGTTCAATTCTCCACTTCTCCTACTTACACTTAGAAGAGTCTAAGTGTCAATTTCCTCACTAACATTAATAAATATCTTGTAGGGGTGTCCAACACCATGTAGGAATTTCATTTGATCAATTTGGAATCCATCTTGAGGGATTTTATTCCCATTTTTAGTCGAGTCCAAGTTTGTGTCTTCAAGTGGCCTAATTAGGCTTATCTCCTTGTATCCCTTCACAATGTGTTTTTCTCAATTCTTACAAAACTTTTCCAAAGACCTCAAAATTATAAGACCATATCCAGATACCCTTTTCCACTTTAAAAATGATTTTTTAAGTCTCAAACACCTAAGTCATTTGTACATAGGGTTCCTATAAACTAGGTCTTATAGGGATAGTAGGCCTAAAAACTAGGACAGTCTACAACACTATGCAAAACTTGTTCAAAACTTGTCTTCACTGATTGGTATGAACTCGACCAACTCAGTATGTTAGAGTAACACTAAACGCTAACTATAAATGTACTCAGACTATATAGTACTTTCTTCCCCTGCATATGAATGTTCGCTATTACTCCTCCAAACCACTAACCGGACAGTGCATGCTAGCCTAGGGCTTGGATCAAAAAATAGAAAATTGCACTTCTAAGACTCCTAACTCTAAAATTATGTACATTACTAACTCCCCTAACATTTCCATCTACCCTTAGGTGTTTCCCATGGTTATATTTCATGGGGGAGACATGACTTGACTAACTGGTCAGGACAGGACTAGTGAACCTCCTAGTTACAAGACAATTTAACTATGACTGTGTACTACCTCTAATCAACTAACTCACTAAATGAAAAGTGATTATAACTATCCTAAGAACACAAAAAAACCACTTTATTCATGCACTCAATCCATTCAATGTGACTATTTGAAGGAAATGCTCAGGATTACTGAAAAACTTAGAATTACAGAGCTATATTCAACTTCAACTTGTTACAAAATCAACTCTAACTGCTTGATTTGAGTCCTTCTCTCCATTAGATGCCTTCTTCCACCATTCTAGGGCCTTTGTGGTCGATTCCCCACTCCTAGTTTCAAGGAGAATCTGATGTAACCATGTTGCATGCAACATTTGCAATTATTGCAAATGTTGTCATGACAATAATTTAGCAACTTTTGGCATCTTTTCAATTATGCCTCCTCCCTAAATTTTAGGACCTCTAACCTCTCCATTTCAAGGATCCAAGATCATTTAAGGCCATATGGCATCTCTATGTCCTCCATTATGAGTTTAGGAAACATTCATGACTCCAACCTCACATTTAAAAACTAGGCCTAAGAATTTGAAAATACTACTAACAATGGCTATTAATGTGACCCTAGTCCTAATGACTAACTCACTTAGCCTACATTAAAAAGACCTACTAGGGTCTAAAAACAACTAACCTATCTTGACTTAGCTAATTTAAAGTACAATCCAAAATGAACAAACATGGAGGTTAGCTTAGGTGCTCCTACACCATCCTCCCCAAAACAAAAAGATCAATCCACCCTTGGATTGAGGATGCCTAAATCAATCCCCATCTTCTTGAACTCTGATTCTTTGACCCATACTACATTTGCATTTTTTTGATCATTTCTTTTGATCAAGTTCTCTTTATATTCTTTAGTTCTAGTCTTTTTGTATACTCTTGTATCTAGTATGTTGTCAGCTCTTGTGACTGTAGTAGAGGGTAATTGTAGCTCCTCCACATCTTTGATTACTTCTTGAAGACTCTGATCCAAGTCTTGCTTTGGTCCTTTGTAATGGACTAGGTCTGCAATGTTAAAGATAGGTGACAGTCCACTATCTTCCGAGAATTCAATTTTGAACGCATTTTCACCATACTTAGCCAAGATAGGACAAGGGCCTATCCTTCTCATCTGCAACTTGTGTGGGACTCCCTTTTGCAATCTTGATTTATTGAGACGTACCATCACCATGTCACCCACATTGAACTCAATTGTCCTCCTACTTTCATCAACCTTTTCCTTATGTTTCAAGGTGTTCTCTGTCAAGGTTTTCCAGACTGTATCATGTATTTCTTGCATGGCATAAGAAAAATCATCAGCATATCCACTTGCTTTCACTCCATCCTTCAAGTCACTCAACTCATAGAATCCTCTAGGATGTAATCCATACACCACCTCAAAGGGGCTCTTCCCTATTGACCTATTTATGGTGTCATTGTAGGCATACTCAGCCTATCCAATAAATTGATCTCATTGTTGTCCATACTCCTTTGTCAAGAACCTTAGTATAGTTCCAAGGCTTCTATTCACCACTTTAGTCTAACCATCAGTTTGGGGATGGTAGGCAGACCCAAAGGATAAATTGGTGTCTAGTCTTTGCCAAAGAGTCTTCCAAAAATGTCTCATAAATTTGGTGTCTCTATCAGACGCAATGCTCTTAGGTAACCCATGGATTCTTACCATCTCTTTGAAGAATAGAGAGGCTATTTGGCTGGCATCATTAGTGGTCTTGCATGGCACAAAGTGAGCCATTTTACTAAACCTATCCACAACTACATAAACACTATCCATGCCTTGTCTTGTTTTAGGTAACCCAACTACAAAATCCATGCTCAAGCAATCCCGAGGCCTAGTGGGAATAGGTAGGTGCTGATAAAGGCCAGCATTTGATGAAGTACCCTTGGCTCTTTGACACACTATACAACTCTCCACATACCTTTTTACATCAAGATTCATCCTCAGCCAATAGTAGAACCTTTGAACTATTTATTGTGTCTTTGTGATCCCAAAGTGACCACTCAATGCACCATTGTGCTTCTCTTGAATCATATTCTCCCTAATAGAACCTCTAGGGACACATAGTTGATTGCCTTTAAACAAAAGGTTACTTTGCAAAGTATATTCAGCATACTCACTATGGAAATGGTTCTTGTATTCAGCACATACCTTGTAAATGTCTGCTAATTCCTCATCTTCAGCATATACATCCTTGAAGTGATCTATTCCCATGCTCTTCAACTGAATCTCTTGGATGGTAAGAGCTCTTCTTGATAACAAATATACAACTTTATTGAGGAAACCTTTCTTGTATTTTATATTAAAGGTGTAATCTTGTAAATATTCCACCCATTTCATGTGCTTTTGGATCAACTTCTCTTGAGAATTCATAAAAGTTAAGGCTTGATTATTTGAATAAACAATGAACTCCTTGGGAAGCAAGTAGTGCCTCCACTTTATCAAGGATTGAACCAATGCATACAATTCAAGGTCATAAGAAGAATACTTATTCTTTGCTTCACTTAACTTCTCAGAATAAAATGCTACTAGTCTACCCTCTTGTCTTAGGGCAACCCCAATAGCTATGTTGCTTGCATCACATTCAATTGTGAAAATCTTCTCAAAGCTTGGCAAGACTAATACTGGTTGGGTAGAAATATTTTCTGTCAACAAATCAAAACTTTTGTTGGCTTGTTCATTCCACATGAACTTGGTCTTCATTCCTCCTTTGATTGTGTCCAACATAGGAGCACACATAGCACTAAATTTCCTTATGAACTTCCTATAATACTGAGCATGGCCATGAAAACTTCTTACCTCTATTTCTGTCCTTGGAGTAGGCCAATTCATAATGGCTTCCACTTTACTCTTGTCCATTTTCAGATTACCGTGAGATAGAACAAATCCTAGGTACACTAGCTCTATTTTTATGAACTCACACTTCTCCAAGTTAATCATTAACTTCTCTTCATGTAGCCTCTTAAGTACTAATTCCACATGCTTGAGGTGTTCCTCTCTTATCTTACTAAAGATGAGTATATCATCCAAGTATACCACTACAAACTTGCCAATGTGATCCTTGAGTACTTCATTCATCAACATCATAAAAGATGATGGATAATTTGATAAGCCAAATGGCATGACTAGCCATTCATATATCCCTTTAGTGGTCTTGAAGGTTGTCTTCCACTCATCTCCTTCATTCACTCTTATCTGATGATAGCCACTTTTTAAATCTATAGTGGTGAAGTACCTTGCACCTCCTAGACAATGCATCAAGTCTTCAATCCTAGGGATAAGGAACCTATATCTGATAGTGATCCTATTAATGGCTCTGGAGTTAGTACATAATCTCAAAGTACCTCCTTTCTTAGGGGCTAGGACTATGGGTACAACACAAGGACTAATACTCTTCCTTATAAGACCTTGTTCTAGTAGCTCTTGAATTTGCCTAGATATTTCCTCATTCTGTTGAGGGGTCATCTTGTAGGATTCCTTATTGGGTAGGGTAGCCCCAGGAATAAGGTAAATCTTATGGCTTATGGGTCTCATATGAGGTAAGTTTGATGGTTGTCCATCACTTACTATACCTTCATACTTCTGCAACATTTCTTGTATCTCTTGTGGAAGCTCTGTCCTCTTCACTATTTTGTCTTCCTCTTCCTTGGGCTTCAACATTAGTGCAAAGCCAACTCCTTCTCCTTCCTCTATGGCTTCCAATAACTATTTCTCACTCACCATCAGTACATTAGGACCAGTTGTCTTCACTTCTACATCTTCTAATAATAAATTAATTTTGAAAGTCATGTTATCCTTCTTGAAAGTATAGGAGTTCTTCACTCCATCATGAATAGCTTGGCAGTAAAATTGCCATGGCCTCCCTAGGAGCAAGTGACATGCATCCATAGGGAGCACATCACATAGTACCTTTTCCTTATATCTCCCTATAGAGAACTCCACCCATGCTTTCTTATTCACTAAAACATGTTGTCCCTTATTGAGCCACGTGACCTTGTAAGGATGGTTATGAGGTATCCTTGTCATGCCTAACTTGTTGACTACTTCCTCTGATACAATATTATTAGTAGACCCTGAGTCTATGATAACCCTACATAATTTACCCATCACCTTACATTTGATTCTAAACAAAGACCTCCTTTGGCTTGGCTCCTCCTTGATTGGCTCCTTGATCAATGTTCTCCTCATCATGAGGTTCTCACCTTCCTCTGAATTTAATGGCACCTTGATGAGGCCAAATTATTGCCTTTATTTTTTATAATTTTAAATACTCCTCTCTAATTTATGTCAGGACATTTGTGAACCTAGCCAGTTAAAACTTGTGATAAAGTCCAGTTAGAACTGATAAAGCATGGGTAGATATTTGTGACATATTTTGCCAATATTATACATATAGTGTATTATTTCATATAACCATCAGAATATATGTTCTAATATCTAGATTTAATTTGATTAAGCTTGTTGCATGAATATTTCTGCATCACAACTAACTTGTCAGGGAAGGAAGCATCTGGAGAGTGGTTGATAGCATTCAAGGAAGACTATTGAGGACCAACTACAGTGGAGTGATCATCACAGCACCAGGAGACATGACTTCTACAATGGAGGAGCCACTATTCCAGGATGCAGGGATGTAGTGCTGCTATATTCCCTCTACACTTTATTATGTTGAACTGGTCGCCCAAGCTTTATTACCCACACCGCGGGTTGTTGCGTTTCCATCTTCTTCTCTGGCATGTTATCAACAAGATAGTTTATTTTCTATTTTGTAATAAGTGTTTGATCATGTATTTATAGGGATTGGACCAATAGTTTGTAGTTAGAGAAGAGTTAGGAAAAAGAGAAAGTTTTTGGAAGAAAACTATTATATTTTACAAGTTATTTTAAGTTTTATGTATTGTTCTTATGTAATGTGTTTTTGAAATACAATGAAGTGATTCTTGGTTTATGTTATGTGTTAGTAGATTAGCAGAAACCAACCAAGGGGGCCCACTTTGGAGGTGGAATAGATTAGAGTAGAGTAGATTTATTTCCAGCATTTCCAGTATTTCCAGTATTTTAGATAGAAGTTACAGTTTCTTCCTGCAACATTGTACATTGTGAATGTTCCTGCATCATCTGCAAGAATAGTTATAATGGATGTTCTGGGTTGAAAGTATAGGTATAAGAAGAGTTTGAAATTTCTAGCATTCATTTCAGTAAGCAGATAAGTGTATTATTTCCTACAGCACTAGTGTAGGTTTCTTTTATGCATTTCTTACCTTCCTGTAGCATAAGCATAAAGACTCTTTAAGGAACCTAGTGCACATACTGTGTCAACCATTTCAAGTATACGTCCCTGGGTTGACAAGTTAAATGCACCTCATAGTGGGAGAAGTAGTCCTTAGATTGAATAAACTATTCCTAAGAAAGGCCTTGAGCATGATTATTCCACACCTATTATGAGGCGGTTCATTTTTAACGCCACTGCCAGGGATGGTGTCAAGCTAGGAACATTTTTGAGTCATTTTTTATTCCTAGTTAGTTTTTAGATTTGTATTCCTAAAAATTACTTCACAAGCATGAAGAATTCAATTGCATGCATCAAAGAGAAAGGTGACAAGATGAGTATGGCAGATCTCTCCTAGCAGAGTCTGCTAATTTGAACAAGGAAGTTGAAGAAGTTGAGTTACCCTTTGAAGATGCAAGTCCTGACTTTCCTGTAGCATCTTCCTCCAAAGTAGAACCATTTGATATAAGAGGTCTTCGGCCTTTTGCTGAAGTCTTGGCCAGCTTTCTATATAATTCCAGCCCAAATCCACCTATTGTTAACAATCCCGTAGCTAATGCTCCTTTCCAGCAGCAACCCCATAATCAAATACCCCCAATAATGGCACACCCTACTTTCCCATTTCCTTTCTTGAGCCTTATAAACAATGCTAATCTAAAAAATATACCTATAGTTTCTCTTCCAAATTTTTATGGTCTTATAACGGAGGATCCTGACACTTTATTATTTGATTTCGATATACTTTGTTGAAGCTTTGACTATAATATCGATGCCCATAAGCTCAAGTTGTTTCCTGCAACACTAAAAGAGTCAGCCTTACGATAGTTCATAGGCTTAGGAGACAATGCAACAGGTACCTGGGATGAGATGCAGACATTGTTTCTGCAGAAATACAAAGATTATTGCAAGGGGAGTGACCCAAAAGGAGATGATATCTTTAAGATGTCTCAAAAGGAGGATGAAACATTGGAGGAATGTGTTTCACATTTCTTGTACACAATGCAGAAGAACCCCCAGCATGTACTGGTAGAGGATTCACAGAAACTAGTCTTCTTAAGAGGGGTAAATGACAATTGTCTGGAAGCATTAGACTTGATGGCTGGTTGAGACATATCCCAATCCTCTTGGTATGACCTCAAGAAAATCTGTGTCAACTACTCAAGGTCAACTATGAAGAAAGGCAGAGGATACCGGCCACAGTCACAAAAGGGATTAGTTTGGGCATTTCAAAGTTGGAGATATCTAATTTGCTCATGGATTTCAAGAAAGACATCATAAATGATGTGGCTACACATCTTGACACCATGACTGCCAAGAAGAAGCATACAGAGGCTAAATCACAATTGGCTAAATACTATCCACACTGCCGCAAACAAAAGAAAGACTGCAGATGTAAGCTGGTAGCAAACCTAAAAAATCAACATTTGACAACTGACTACATGAAGATAGATAGAGACAATGATCAAGTGTTCTTTGTTGCTCAATGTCGACCATGGGCTTCACGACAAGGTATGCCACAAGATCCTCTATAATTTTCAAATTCTAACAATAATCAATGGAAAAACCAAAGTTATCAGAACACTTCTCAGTACTCTCAACCCCAATGGCATAACCAACAAAATAACCAGTGGCCTAACAAGAAAAATAACCAGTGGCAAAACAACTAGTGGGCTAATCAGCAAAATCAATGGCAACCACTGCAAGGAAATTGGTAGAAAACAAATCAATGGAGGGTGCCTCCACAATGGCCTAACCAAAATTCTAGCTATCCCCAATTACCACCTCTAGTGTAACCACCTACAATAATTCCACCTCCTATAGCAACTAATGCTAATCCAAAGCCAACCCAATTGCCTGCTCAACCTCAGCCAAATCCAAACAACAAACAACAGCAGCAGCAAACATACACTACTGACACTCAGCAGTGCCCTACTTATTCACTAGAGATAGCTGATATCCATTTGAGGTCTAGTACTACTCTATCTACACCTGAATATCCTATTATCATAGAAGTTACAGACACTACTGCCACACTACTTACAGAAGCCACACTACCAAATACCAGCTAGCCAACTGATATACCTAGCAAAACTACTGTCCACACTCCAATAAATCCACCCTTTCCACATAGGCTAAACAAGGAAAAACCTATATCCCAAGAGGAAGAAACATCTTATATTATTGAGTAGCTGAAAAATATGAACATCCAAATCCCTCTGTTCCAAGCTATCAAAGATATACCTCTTTATGGAAAGGCTATTAAGGAAGCATGCCTTAAGAAGCTAGGATGGAAGAAGAAAGACCCTCAAACAATCCATGTTGTAGGGAAATTAGCAGATATCATGTTAGGAAAGGTGGTAATACCAAACTATTCAGATCCTAGCAGCCCAGTAGTCAACCTGATAATAAATGGACAGATTGTGAAAAATGCTTTAGTTGATTTGGGAGCAGCAAAAATGTGATGACTAAGGATACAATGCATAGGCTAAGCATAGAAGGCTTAGGAACAACACCCATAGTGTTACAACTTGCTGATAGTTCATTTGTTACTCAAGATGGTCTCATAGAGGATGTGGTAGTTACCTTAGATTCATGGGAGTATCCAACTAATTTTCTTATCCTATCCCCTAAAGTAAACTTTGATGGCTATCCTGTAATCTCGGGAACACCCTGGCTAGCCACCACTGATGCCAAAATTAATTGCAGATTAGGGAGTATGACTATTTCAAATGGTCAAGACATAAGGAAGCTAGCCTTATATCCACCTGCCCAACCCCAGCCAGACTTGGGAGAACCTATTTGGCCAGACTTAGGGGATGAAGAGGAATAGCTGAATTCAGTAGCCTAGCTCATGATGTTGCATAGGCAATCTTTTGTAAAGATGCAAGAGGAAGATGATGTGATACAGAGCATTCTTACCAATGAATGTGTTGTGGCTAAAGATGTTTCAGAGAGTTCTATTTTACAGCTATGTACCTATGAGGACTATGTGTTTCCAGCAACCCCTGAGATAATTGATGAATTACTGACAAGTGAAATAGCTATAATTCCAGTGCCCAAAGTGTTAATGGTAGAGCTAACAACAACAGTGGAACTTTCCCCTGGTCATAACCTCCATGTAAACAAGTTGTCCTAATCACAGTTGGCATTGTTAACCAAGCTCCTCAACCAACATGAAAAAGCCTTTGCAGGGGATTACGGGGATATGGAGGGACTAAACCCTAAACTTTGCACCCATAAAATCTACATCAGTGATGGAAGCTTGCCACTTTGTCAACCTCAGAGGAGAATAAATCCCGCACTAAGAGAAATAGTCAAAATGAGTTGTAGAAGTTGTTAGCTGCTGGATTCATCTATCCAATCTCTAATAGCAAGTGGGTATCACCATTGGTCATTATACCTAAGAAAGGAGGTAAGTGGCGGATATGTGTGGATTACAGGGAATTAAATAATGCCACAAAGAAGGATCAGTTTCCTTTACCTTTTATTGATCAGGTATTGGATAATTTGGCTGGAAAGAAATACTTCTCCTTTCTGGATGGATATAGTGGTTACAATCAGATAAGCATTGCCCCTGAAGATCAGGAGAAGACCACATTCACATGCCCTTGGGGCACATATGCTTATTTAGTATTACCATTTGGCTTATGCAATGCACCTGCTACCTTTTAGAGATCTGTGATCAACATCTTTGCTGATATATCACATGATTGCATGGAAATCTACATGGATGACTTCACTACACTTGGTGTTACATTTGAGGAAGCCCTAAAGAACTTGGAGAAGATACTAATCAGATGTGAGGAACACAACCTGTCTCTCAACAGTGAAAAGTGCTTTATGATGATGCAGGAAGGTGTGGTGTTGGGATATTTTATCTCTGAAGCTGGAATCCAGGTAGACCCTGTGAAGATAGAGGTAATTCTCACACTCCCTATTCCCACTAAGAAAAAAGATGTCAGATCTTTCCTAGGTCATGATAGCTATTATAGGAGGTTTATCTAGAACTTTAGTCAAATAGCTAGTCCTGTGTACACCTTACTTACCAAAGAAGTTGAATTTGCTTGGACAAAAGAATGTGATGAATCATTCCTATAGCTCAAGTCACTTTTGACAATTGCACCAGTACTTAGGGGTCCTAACTGGACTTTGCCTTTTCACATACATGCAGATACTTCAGACTATGCCATAGGTACTATCCTAGGAAAAAAGTCTAAAAATCTTGAAAATGCAATCTATTATATCAGTAAGAGTCTCCATCACCCAGAGTTAAAACTATATAGTGACTGAAAAAGAATTGCTAGTAGTAGTTTATGATTTGAAAAAATTCTGCCATTATGTAACTGGTTATCCCATCTTTTTTCATACTGACCATGCAACAATTAGGTATCTGATGAACAAACCTGCCATCATAGGCAGGTTAGCAAGATGGCTTCTTCTTTTGCAGGAATTTGATAGAATAATCATTGACAAGCCAGGGAAAGAAAACATGGTAGCTGATAATCTATCCAGAATTCACCATGCTAAAGAAGATACTACTTTGATAGATGATACATTTACAGATGAGCATTTATTTCATATTTCTATCCAAAATCTATGGTATGCTGGTATAGCTAATTACCTAGCAGCTAACAAAATGCCCACACATTTCTCTTATAAGGATAAGAGGCTACTAGTAGATAAAAGCTTCCGTTTCTCTTGGATTGATAACACATTATTTTAAACTAGACCTGACCAAGTCATGAGGAGATGTGTGAGAGAAGATGAGACATATGACATTCTGCATGCATGTTATAATGAACCATGTGGGGGACACTATTGGAGATTTGATTCTGAACAGTTGATTGATTGTATGTTTGTCTTTGATGACAACATATAATACATAGTAGTACTTCTGTATGTACTTATCAATATGATGACACGAAGACTAGCATGGATAGATACATTTTTTTGACATGTTTACTATGCTATGTTCATACACATAGACCCATATATGAAGTTCCAGTAAATATATGTAATTCTGTTATTGACGGTTATAGTTCTGGAGGAATAATGGTTTAAGGCCGATGTATGTAACATGTTGATTGAGTTGCACCTATCTTCAAGATATGCATGTGTATATTCATGATGAGTCATGAGTTGTTGATGTTAATCTAAACCTACCAAATGTGTTTCAAGAAGATTACAAAGTTATGATTAATTTGGTGAAGCCGAGTTGTTAAGCGACGCGTCTATTCAGTTAGTACTTGCATAGTTGTAATTATGCTTGCACACTTAGTAGAGCTGACAAGGATGTTAAGAAGAGTTTTCCTATAGGTCCCATGATCTCATACTTGGTGTATGTACTTATAGAAGGTCATTTGTAATAAGAAGAGTTGCGAAAGCTAGAGATTAGAAAAGTAGAGCAGAGTGTTAAAGCAACAGAGCTATATTTATCATATGTTGATATTATTGATATTGAAGTTGAAGCTTTTAGAATATAGATAAGATTGTTATAGTGCTTTACAAGAGGCTAAAGCATCGGCGCATAAAAGGAACTGATCAGACAAGTAGTGTCACAAAAAGTAGTTCATCTTGTTGATACAGTGTGTATCAAATAACCAGAAGGTTGTAGCCTTCACCACTTGGACAACGAGTCCTTGGAAAATGAGTCCTCCACCCCTAATAGGGTTATTGTAAAAGACTCCTAATAAGGTCCGACCCTTAACCAGGTCACTATACTACTACATTGTAATGTACAACTCCTAACAGGGTTGGAAGATCTTTTAACAGGGATCACTATAAATAGTATAGTTCTTTGTGGGTACTAATTCCCACTGGGGTTTTTACCATTTTGTTTTCTCATAACCATATTGATGTGTTGTGTAAAGTGTTATCTGTATGTGCATTTACTTTGTATCAATCTGGATTAATAAGTATAAGATAAAGATTTAAAATTGTAGATAACTGATTCACCCCCCCTCTCAGTTATCTCTAAAGTATTCTAACAATTGGTATCAGAGCCAAGTGCCTTGGAGAGAAAGCCTAACAGCTTAAGGTAGATCAAATGGAATACTTCAAAAAATAAATCCCTAAGTTCGATGGAGAGAACTATCTAGATTTGAAGAAAAAAATGATAACACATCCACAGTGCATTGGATTTGAGATCTTTGAAATTACTACACAAGAAGTTGTAAATCCATCTTTGAAAGACCTTGCAAAGGATGATTCTACTAGAAGACAGAAGGAAACATTTACCAATAATGCAATTGCCAAAGAAGCCCTAATCAATGCCTTCTTTGACAGTGAATTCTTTGAAATCAAGAAAATTGACAAAGCTTATAACATATGGAAGTATTTAGAAGACATGTTTGAAGGAGATGTTCAAGCAAAGAATGCACATAGGAAGACATGGAAGAAGAAATACAACAGTCTTGAGATGTTACCAGAAGAAAAAATTAGAGCTTACAATCAAAGGATAAATGAAGCAGTATACAGAATCAGGAACAATGGTGGTGAAATATTAGAAGAAGATATAATGGATAAGCTATTAACTAGTTTGACATCAAACTATGAAAACAAGATCAATATTCTAGAAGAAACTATGCAATTCTCACAAGACTTCAAGAGAGAGACTTTGATCAGCAAGATCTCTGCATTTGAGATGTCAAGATTGAAGAATGAACCTAAGAATGAAATATCCTTCAAAGCTTCAATCCACGGTAATAAATCCTCGCATATCTCTAGTCATAACGAGAATGAAGAAACTGATGAAGAATTAGAAGAGATAATTGCAATGATTGCTAAGAGAGAAAAGAAAGGAAAAGGAAAGTATGAAGGATAGCTTCCATTCAAGTGTTTTTCATGTAATAAGATTGGTCACTTTGCATCTAAGTGTCCCACAAGAGTCAAGAAGTTCAGAT